>CAKNWT010197404.1:0-14409 GCA_932066315.1 Andricus coriarius
ATTGTATCTGACTGTTAAATTAGTAATTTTATCACTTTCTACTAAATAAAATGGTAAGATTTATGTAACTAAATTAATTAGTGAGGGTATTCTACTAATTTGCTTAGTAGCGCCTACTTACTAATTCAATGAGTAGCAATGAATTGCTATAGAAACATAATTTAATAATATTTTAAATACTTTCTGCTAGTTTTTGAGTTTTAATTGAGAAACAATAATGTTTTCATAATTTATATTCTAAGTTTATATAATTATATCAATAACAATGGTGTATTAACGATGCAATAATTAAAACTGAAACGGTATTGGTAGTGATGCATATCGAGTCGAGAAATTCTCGTTATCGTTCGAAATCGTTCGAAATTTTACAAATTTTCCGAGCCGAGATTTTTTAACCTTTTTTTGTTTTTGTTCGTATCGTATCGTCTGACAACCCGATCAATGTGCTCGTTAAACGTCAGTTTTCAAAAGATCAATAGAAAATGTAAGCACAGCAAAACGCAAAAACATCCGAGGAAGAAAACGAGGAATCAGATGTCGAACTGATATAGGAAGGTTTAACAAATGAAATATTTGTAATGAAAACTGAATTATATAAAACTATTATATGCCATTTGTATTTTAATAAAATTCTCTTAATGTTAAAATAAATTTTTTAATTTACTTGAAACTACCGTTTAAAATAGTAAGCACCAATATACATTTACCAATTCATTTAGTAGTAGCATTACCAATTCCTTTAGCAGATATAGTTACTAATTCATTTAGTCAGTTATTCTTACTCATTGAAATAGTAGATTTTTAGTAATTACTAGTAAACGAATCGGCACTATTTGAATTAGTAGAAAACTACTACCAATTAGTAGTTTTCTACTAATTCAGATTTAGAGAGTATACACTTCAAAAGGAAATTCATCATAATATGTATTTATTATTCCAATCATCATTTCGCCGATTTAAAATTCGACCTCGAAATCCGCTACAATGAATCCATAAAAGACTGCTTTACAAAGTCGACCAAGTTGTTGGGTTAGGAGTATCCGATGATACAATGACCCATGATGAAGAGAAGAGGGGAGAGCTAGTAGCACACACTGTGAGTGAGCCGTGCCGGTGATTATTGCGTAAACAATAGAACGTAACGTGCATACATGTACGCACGCATGCATCATGGGAAAAGGGAAAGGGAATAAGAGTAGAGAGTTAGATTGTAGAATGTAGAGAATAGCGTAGAAAACAGTGTAGAGCGAGCGAGAGAGAGAGAGAGAGAAAGAGTAGCAGTATAGTGTCGCTAAAAGAAGGCAGCTAACTGCTTACTGCAATATAGGGAGCTGTAAAAGAAAGGGAGAGAAGGATGTAATGGGGGGAGTGTGAGAGACCACATACGGGAGTTAACTTGTACAAATGGTAAGTAAAAACCCTCCTCCTTTAACTCGACTCGACCATCGGAAGTAAGTCAGTTACTCTTGACCAAGTCCCACTGTCTTCTTGACGTCAATAATTTATTTTAAAGAAGCAGTCGCAACTGGTTCGACCACTTGCCTCGGTGTTAATCCTCCGGTTATTGATTACTTTGTCACATTGCTGGGTTGCCTGGCATGAGAAGGGATCGACGATGGACTCGTGTCAGGGTGTAGTGAAACGTGACGAGGCGCAAAAGGGGGAAGGGAAGTCCATTTTAAAATGGCTTTGTCTCACAGTATCACTGTTAAACTCTCTCTGGTAAACTCTCCTATTCACTTTCTTCTATCTTCCGGGGACAATAAAATTATAATCGGATCATTCTAAGACTGCTAACAATTGCAATTGCTAAAGCATATCTAAGGTATTACAACAACCCGTCTACAGTCGGTAGCCAGATTTCCAATTAAATATTTATTCTGTATTCATTCATCGAAACATGCAATAGCTGACAATCCAGATGCAAACATTCAATTGTTATGATGTAATGTCATCAGTTTCATACTTGCCTAACATAAAGTGAATATACATCTCTCATCTATAATTTAGTCATTACAATTTGTGTGCTGCAAAAGTACTTTCAACAGTTCCCATCAAAAAATGAAACTTCCGGTTTCAACTTGGTGGGCATCAGCAGCTTCTAAGAGCCATACACAATTTAAACTA
The DNA here is from genome assembly GCA_932066315.1 of Andricus coriarius. Classification (NCBI taxonomy): domain Eukaryota; kingdom Metazoa; phylum Arthropoda; class Insecta; order Hymenoptera; family Cynipidae; genus Andricus; species Andricus coriarius. The sequence goes on from CAKNWT010197404.1 coordinate 2,128, forward strand.
AGCAGTGCCTTATAAACTTAATTGAATATTCAAGATGCATACAACCAAACATGATTATTTTTAACTTCAGAAGCTGCAAATTACGCAAATCAATATCACAACTAGCATTACCAAAGATCATTCCCCATTCTCAGAAAAAAGAAAAACGCGGCAAAAAGAAAGGCGCAATGATAGCCACGTGGTTGTGGAAAACCGTTACCACCAAAATCTGAACCCTCTTAAATCCCACAATGCTATACCAATATTGACCAATCATTTCTCGGCATGCTAACAGAGACCATGCGCACCTGAGACGAGAAGGTAGCTGACGATGCCCTGCAGAACCTCGAACTTGGTATACATCTCGAAAGATTCCACCAGTCAAAGCAAACACTGAAAAGGTTCATTGATATCACTATCAGTCCAAGGGGCTGGATATTGGTCAGGTCCAATGGAAGCGTTCACTCGATTGGCTGGCACGCGACGCTTCCACAGGTTTCTAAGAATCCCATGCTCTCAAGATCTCGAAGAGTCTCTCATCCTTCTTCTCAACACCAACAAAGCAAATGACGTTAGAGAGTTGTATCCAAGAGTATCTTGAAAAAATGGTGATTTTTTATTGGAAAAAGGCGCGTAAACGATGCAGCTAGACACTGGTGTGCATTCGCAAAGACGCGGCTCGGTTGACTGAGACCGGCGAGCTCTACGAACCCCATGGTCGCAGCCCTGTGTGTCGATTCTGATGGTGTACGACTGTAACAGTGGTAGGCTGGGTGTGTGTGGAGCTCGGTTGTGTGGACCGGTACGTTGCGTTTACGAACATAGCCTGTCGGCCTGCAGACGGCAGCGTTCACCTGCGTTCGCCGATGGCTTTGTTGTACCCCACTCCAGAGCCTCCTGGTCTTCCTGTGTGTCCACAACGTGTGTGTTTGCGCGTTTGGTCTTGCATAGGCTATAGCTGTAGTTGTAGTTATACTCGAGATTGTCGTCAACCAGCGTGTCGAGCCAGGTTAGACAACTGCCTTTGAATAGCCTTCTTCCTCCAGATCCCCTCTATTACTCCTCGTAATATTAGGTCACATTCAAGGGTTTGCCAAATCCTTCACCGAGAATTTCTAGTAGAATTCTTAATCAATTCCAGCCCTAATGCCAATACACCTTGTGGGAACAAGCCAAGGGCCTACGCACACCTGGCTCCCACCCTGTCCTGTTTTCAGTTTTCGAGCAAGGTTAGATCAGAACATATATATTCGAATAGGGACGTAAGGTTTTCTGCCAGGTGTGCCTTACTTATTACGTTTCTCTTCGGAACGACATTTAAACTCTTATATAAAAAATTACAATGTTTCAAGTAGAAATTGAACGCTTTGAAAATTGGGTTGTGAAACTTATCTGACGAGATCCACTTGAAATTGAGCTGTTGAACTTGGGAGTTCGTGATGGATACGTTTAGCTAACTTCTGCACACAAGAACTAACCACTTGTCCAACACATCATTCAACAACTTCACTTCACCCTCTGCTAGATGATACCTTCGCCTATTAGAGATATCCAGGTATTATCATCCCCTGCGTATCTAGTAAATGTTCAACAAGATGTTGATCGAACCCAATCTAGGTCATCCTACCAATCTCTTTCGCTATTAGTAATCTCTTGAAAAATTGTACCATGACGAATGTCCCTACAATAATTTTAATCAATCTAATTAGTATTCAGTCTTGTCCAGCGTATTAAAATAATCGCCACTTCATTTAGATTTGCAAAGAACTAAGAGGAAAACACGTCCTTCGATAAAATCTCTTAACATCAGCATAAATCATGCGATAAGGGTTATCAGTGGTTAATTTCATTAAGCGTAACTGGTAAAGGTATTTCGCAGTATAATGGATGTAGTTGTGTGCAGCGGAGGGTGTGGAGCTTGCTAAGAAGATACCGCGAGACATCTTGGACACGTGATCATGGTCGATAAATGCATTTGAGCAGAACTCGACGGTAAACCGAATGTAAACAGCCGACACTGCGGTGTATCATTAAGAAGAGATTACAGACGTGAGCGATCATATTTACACGGTCGTGCACGTACGTTTCAGAGTGGACATGTGTCCACATCAGCGAGATATGCTGGTGAATCGTAAGCGTGTCACACGCCACGATAGGCGGTCGAGAATACACCTGTTTTTCGGGGCAAGATCTGGTTAGACCACCTTGCCCCGAACCTGTGGAATCGACTCTTTCCCTCCTTTCCTCTCTTTCTCGTCCACCTTCTTTCTTTCTCCTGCTCTTTATTTCTTTGGTTCTTTCTTTCTCTTCGCCTTATTGGCGACTCGATGATCGGAAGTCTACTCCCTCGAGAAAGGATGCCAATAAACCAGTATTTTCGTGCAGCTCGTCTCGTTTCTCTCCGACTTTCAGGCTCGCGATCCCTCTTTGAGTCGAGGCGATAAAAACGCATAAATGCGAAGACCACCGATGTTTGGATACGGTTTTTAAAAGTTTACAACTTAGACCTGACAAATAAAACCCAAGATGAAACAAGTTGGGTCACACAATGTTTTGGAAGAGTCTTTAACTGCTATAAAATGCATGAGTAAATGATTTGAAATTAGCAAACGAGATATTGCATCCTGGAATTATAATGAATGAACTGCAATGCGTAATGATAAGCAAATGAGTCAAGTGACACCGAGGAGATAGTGGAAGAAAATTTGCTACGAACGCAGTTTATGTCAGCTACTGACTAACACTGCACTCATACAATTTACAACGCATCTCAAGGCGATGCGCAATTTGAAACAGAATGGCGTTCAGATTATGTTCGTCGCTTATGAACCCTTTATCCTGCCACGTGACACGCCGTGGACTTTTCTTACAGCAAAGCTGAAGTAATGCATACATGTAATGAGTTCATGGTCGCACCATTTGGTTATAATCACTTTTCAACTCGGGAAAGTACTTTTTTTTAATCATTTCTACATTCAAGCAAAACAATAAAACAAGACATTCTTTAAAACTGATTTGAAAACTGCTTAGTGGTTAGGACTTCAAGGTCATCGAAAATTATGGTCTAGCGACAGTAAGCAGCGAATGTAAGACCTAACCAACACTGCACAGAACCTAGTAATAGCCCAGTCAAGTTTTATGATAATGGGATGGAAACGAGCAACCACACTCATTTCAAAGTTGGCCTGCTGCTGCAGGTATAGTAAAGATCTTGCAAAAAGAGAGGTAATATTTGTACCGTGAATGTTCAGTGTTCATCCTTGCTTTGATAAAAGGAACGGAAAGGGTGGATTCAACTCAAGAAAGAGCGGAAGAGGAAGGAAACCTACAACATATGTCAGTTGACCCAATTTACAAACGCCTCTGAACCCGCTGTCACACGGATGATCGAAGTTTCGTTGCGCGCGTAGAATTTGTCTAGAAGTGTTATTTATATAGACGACCAATGCGAAGATGGATCGCAGTAATCTGGCGCGTTGGCCTCTCTTGGCTCAAACACATTGGGAATCCAATCTTTTTTACTTCCAAACCTTACCGCGAGTTCTCAAAGAAACTGAACGTCAGATCTGGCAATTACTCCTATGTTATTAGCATTCATTATTATCATGAATTAAAAAGAGTTTGAATTCATATCGTACGTATACTTTAATCAAGAAACAATTTTTGGCTGTCAAAAGGATGGTCTCAGAAATACTGAACAATAAGAGAAAAAATGAGGGTAAATTAACCCTTATCGTCGAACATGCGTCCCGCTTTATGAGAACAGATGGCTCATGTGAATCCCCAAATACCGTTCTTCTGATTTTCATTTCATATTCTGCACTTCAAACGTTAATATTTACGAACGTTATTTATGCCTCTGGAAACATCTGTATAATATTATAAATTCTACTTTTCCGAAAGCTTAGGACTTTGTAGCTTATTGTGTTCCAGTTCCTCTTTGTTCTTTCCATACTACTTTCTGTAGAATGTGGGTATGCAAACATTAAACTTCAATTTTGTATCTCCTCTACACAATATACGAGGATGTACGTGTCTTTTGGTACAAATCGCAATCAGCTTTGTTGGAATCCGCCAGCAATCAAATCTAGGAATACGAACAGTTAACGGAAAAATATCACGTGATTTCTTTCTTGGCTAATTTCGTAAATTATTCTAAACTTAATAGTATCCAATTAATATTAATTGTCTATATGTACGAAAGTAAATAAATTAAGCTACATACATATTACGTGTTCAGGCAACTGCGTCTAATTAAATCGAAGAAGGTTACCCAAGAAACGAGTCTAACAGGAAATCAATGGGCTCGACATGAAATTATCGTTCGGTCATGTTAGGTCGATGATTATAAAACAGAACAAAAGCGGTAATTATTTGGCCTGGGAATTATAATATATAAACTTGGCGTAGAAAAAAAAATCCTCAGCGAATTTAGTGGATTCGCGGCGTGTGTCACGCGATCAATGGCAAGGTGGATAAGTTGATTGGCTGGCATTGGGCTTTCTGGCTATTAATCGATACTTCTCGAAGGTCATAATGGACACAGTCACGGGAGCGAAAGCTCCTAGCTTACGGCGTTTAATAGGATTTATGGCTGATCGAAAGTTGCAAATATAGTAGCAAAAGCTACTTCAAAGTACTCATGAATCGACAGCACTTTTTTATTCTTAAAGAAAGAAACACGACATAAATTTAATTTCTCTACTCTATACTTTTTTTTTTTTAGTAAGATTGAATTATTCTATTATAAAATTTTATTGACAATAAAACTCGACCTTTGAAATAATGTTTTAAATATAATGTACTCTTCCTCGGATCAAACCGCAAAACAATGTCACCTATACGTAAAGTAGGCCACAACATGACAGACGTAAATACGAAATCGTGTCAAGTTCGTACGCCAGCACTGCATTCGTGCTTTAACAATAAAAATACATCTTCAAGACAAGCGGGTTTCTTACTATAAAAAAACCTTTTCCAAAATAATGCTTTTAAGCACTTAGGATAGATGAAACTTTCGTTTTTTTCTCTCCAAATTTTGAAGAAATCGTAGAAATACCGTTGGTCCACCGTGAAGAAACAGAACTTTCACGTGACCAAAGTTCAAGAAGATGATGTTAAGTATCATATTTTATAAATGCGTATGCACATTCGTTCTAGACGGGTACTATGACTTCTTGGTGTGCACGTGCACGTTGCGGCGACCGGGGGTCATCGACTTCCTCCATCGTGACTGGGGAAGTCGATGACTGATTACGAGAATGATTTGGTTCTCTTTCCCTCCTTTAAAAAAAAGTAAATCTTAACTTAATTCTTACGGAAGGTTAATCGAAGTAAAACATTAAAACTATGTCCTGAAGGACGAGATTCTGTTGAAACTTGAAAATTATGCGATCAGTCTGGCGCAGATAATCCGAACAATTCTCCAATCATGTTTCTAAACATGTTTAGGAACCCTTCATGGGATTGAACTATAGTATATTTAAAATAATAATAATCACCGGTTTATATTGAGGTTTTTCCAAGCTGAACAAAGGAGTCAATTTTCTAATTGCGCGGGGGTGAAAGTTAGCATAACGAGGAGAGAGTGAACAAAGTAAAGAAGGCTAAATAGTTCTTATAGTTTAGTCGTGGACGATCAAAGTTGCACTGGCGATAAGTGTGCGATGTGTGTGCTTTAACTTTAATGATTCGAAGACACGCGTTGTGGGCACATAGCCACACCATACAGGTAACGACGTCGTCGCGTCGCGACGCTTTGTCCCCGCAGACGGGTATAGAAGTTATCGCCGTCGTTGCGAATAATGGACAACTTTCAGGGGCACTTAGAGATGCCAGATATAAACAAAAAGAACAAGAATTTCCTTTCAGAAGAAACTTGACTGGAAATCAAAGAATGCTTTCCTAAACAAAAAGTACATCTCTTCAACCCAACATTTTACAATACGATCTACTCAAGAAATTGTTTTACCTATCGCTTTGCAGAATAATAATACACTGCAAATGGAATAAAAACAAAAGAAATAATACTTTAACCAATTTTAATTTTACATTGTGAAATGGAATTGAATTCATCAAAAATAGGATGAGTTATAAGATGGCTGAATTAGCAATTCGATGCTTCGTGAGTCGACGAGATTCTTGAGCATTTTGCACACGAGACGCGTCGATTACGAGCTACAGAAGGTTTCACGGCAAAATTAGATTACGTAAAATTAGATACCGCAAAAGCGCCACATCGAGGGGTGCGCGGATTCATCGAAGTCGTTCGAGAGGCAGCATAATTGAGCAGTTCTCTCTTTCGGCTACAGGACATTGGAATTATCTCCTCGCAAGTTCGTGCCCTTTGCGTAATTAACTGCAATCAAGGCTCTAAATGCGAGTGATTTCAACTCCACAAAAACTACGCCAAACAAGACTAAAGAAATATTCAAAAACAATTAAAATTTTGACCAGAAAATATATGAACCTTATAAAATTATATATAATGATTTACCATTAATTATGTTCACATTGAAGCTCCCATGCTGCCACGCGACTTTCGCTTGTCTTTTGTTTCACGACTTATTCTATCATGTCAATATAACAGTTTATTAGTATACGTCAGTTTGACATCTTATAAAAATTGTTTTCAAAATTAAGCTTTTCCTCTTGTGTGGAAATGCTTCATCATTTATCTCAAGGCACTCATTTTTGCACTTTAGCATTAAAATGAGTGAATTTTAAGAAGCGTGATGCGCAATTTGAAAATTAATCATTTTTAATGACTTACTTTCCAGATTCTAATTTAAGAATGCTTTAGTTTTTAAACGAAATCAGGAATGATTTCACTTCTAACGTTTCAAGATTGAATTAATTAATTTTGAAAGTTTCTAATCAGAAAGCATACATTTTTCAAAGTTTATAGAATAATTATACTTTAAAGGTTCACAATACTTAAAATTCTTCAACTTTGAACGGTATAAATGACAGCGATCTTTTAAAAACAAATCATGTTTTTTAATAAAAAATATATCCTATCAGTTTGAGTGTCACTGGATACTACATGATTTGATACTTGACAATAATTATCATCCTTGAAATTTCTATAGTTTCAATTTAAAAATATAGTTTTATTATTATGGTAAAGTTTATTGCTGCAAAAACTTAAATTGGAAAATACTTGGTTTGAAATTTCTTATTTTTTTAGATTTTCAATTTAAAATTTCATAATGCAAAATTGTCCGTTTTCATATTAAAAAAGCATTGATAGTCAGTTTTATAGTTAATAATTTTTCATTTAAATATTTTCAATTGTTTAGTATCAATTTTAAACGCACAAAATTGTCTGGGGGTTTTTCATTCTTCGAAATCCTAGAATATCAAATTAAAAGACTTGATAGTTGCAAAATTTTCAGTTTCAAGGATTTATGATTTAATAATTTTGAATCAAATATCCCCAGAATAAATTTTAAATTATTAAAATTTACTTTTAACGAAATAAGTCATTTTTAATGTTTCTCAATTAAAATTACTTCACATTAAACGATTTTTGCAGAATAATTCAATTTTAAAGGTTTGTAATAATTGCAAATTTTGAAAGATGACAATAATGGTAACTTTACGTTTTGATCTTACGGAAATTTGTCTAATCAGTTTTAATATTAAATTCTACTTTTTCATGTAATAACAATTCAAGATTCTGGAATGTCAGAAGCTTTGACTTTGAAACATTCAATTTAGTTTTTAATTTCAAATTGCCAAATTTTAATCCCTTCGAATTAAAAGTTATTTAAATTCAAAATGTTTACAATTGTCATGTATTCCATTTTAAACGCTTTTGATTAGAAATAATATTTCCATTTCTTTGTATTTAAACGATCCAATATTCAAAATTCAAATCTGAAATTATTTAATTTTGAACAATTTTTTGAAACTCAAAATAAAATTGTTCAATTTTAACGCTTTGAATTAAAAAGTATACAATTTCAAGAAATTCCTAATGAAACGGTCAAATATTCAAAAATTTAGTCTGAAATTTTTTAATTTTGAGAGCTTCTGATTTACAATTATTCAGTTTCAAACAAATTCAATTACAAATTATCCAATCTTAAACATTTTTATTTAGAAATAATACAAGTTCAATTATTTTTCGTTCCATTCGATATATTGCCCTTTTCCCACACAATTTTACCCAATCTTAAACTGTTTGATTTGGAATATTTTCAATTCAATATTGTTCCTATATTTTAAAAAGTCTTAACATTTAAAACTTTACATAATAATGGATTAAAATTTTTTTTATATATTTTTAATGTTAAGAAATAAAAATCCTGGGACGTGAACTCGCGCGTGTATTTACTGCTCGTTTCTTAAATAATATTAATATTTCTACAAATTTACATAATTATATAACTTTTCTTTGACAGTATCCGGAGAAACCTCGGTAATAATCGAGATAAGCGAATAGTTACTTAAGTTAGCGCACATTTGCTTGCATTAATGACAACTCTTTCCCTTAAACGGAAAATTCTTTTTTTTAACCATCATGATAATTATGCAGTAGATATTATTTACACTCAAAAGCCGCAATACTTAGCTGTGGGGAATCTGCTTACATTACCGCTAAACGTTATTCACAGTGCTTTGGAGGGTCACAGGGACCCGTGGGGCTTAACAAGCTACGGAATTCCGCTTCGTGTCCCGAAAGATCCGAAACCAGGTCTAGACGTCGCGTTAATAGGAAAATGGTGCGACGTTTCTCGTCTTTTTAAAAGAGCAAAGAATGAAGGTGAATTTATGGAAGAACCTCGAAACGCTGCCAATTTAGTTAGATCCCCTGATTCCTTATTCATTTGCTTTCTTTACTTTTTCTTATTTCCTTTTGTTTTTTTCCTCATGCATCTTCTTTCTCTCGTTTTTACTTTAATTCCGTGCATATCTCTTCCCATCTCTCTTTCTTCCTATCTACATTAACTTAAAAAAAAGGAACTCCTTCTGTCCTCCGCTTTGTAAAAACCCAACGGTCGTAAATTCTCACCTCAGAAACGACAAGAAGCGCAATTGCTTCCGCATGGACTTCAACAATATTTCAACTTTTCAAGCCGAGGGTCATCCGGTGAGTCATAATTTTGGAACAACACTGGGTTTTCCACACAAAAAATTTTTTTTTTTTAGATGTTCAACTATTCACTTAACAATCAACTTATTTCATCTACTATTTAAAATTCCCTTTAAACATGGTTAAATTAATTCACAGAAGAGTGACTTGAAGAGTGATTTCCAAATTCGCACCATCGGCGCGGCGTAAGGTTGTTGCTAATCACCATCGCTAAAGGACAAGGAGTAGTTGGTAGTGAGTTGAGGACCAAAAACACTTGTCGATAAAATTCCAAGTTTACCCTTTAACGCCCACTATTTCCGATTTTCTTGATTTTCGTGTAATAAGCTTAGAATTCTGCAAAATAAACGCGTGGATTAGATCAAAACGGACTATTCGGCATCTCATAAGGTCGTTATAAGTTATCGTATACTCAATACAAACCGAGAAAATTATTAGAATTTGAAAAAAATTTATTTAAAAAATCGATCAAAAAATGCCTCTACAATTTTTTCTGAATTTTTATTCAACGGTTTCTAGACTAGGCCGTCAAAGGGTTACGGCGCTTATACCTAATTTCACACCTTATCGCTCCCACTCGTTGCAAAAGACACCAAAATATTTTTATGTGGAACTTTAAAGTTTGCAAACTCTTTTTCTTTTTTTTAAAGACCCTGTGTGGACAAAATTCACAACTTCTCTTAAAAGCGGCCTGAGATTGCATGGAGGCCTTCTCCACTTATATTTCAGAAGATTTCAAGGTATTTCAAAGAATTTCAGAACATTTAAGGTATTTCATAGGACCTCCATTTATCTCCAAGGATTTACGGGATTTTAAATATTTTAAGCAACTTTAACAGATAACAAAGAATTTCAATATGTTAAAAAAATGTCAAGGGATTTGAAAGTTTTTTTGAAGGAATTTCGTTTTTCTTCAAGAACTTTAATGAACAAGATTAATTTAATTTACATTGAAGGGAATTCAAGTGATTTGTACTTATTTTAATGGATATTTAAGAGTATAATTTTAAAATATTCCAAAGAATTTCAAGAGATTTTTAAGAATTTCACAATATTTAAAAAAATGTAAAAAATTGTAAGCTATTTTAACAAACTCTAAAGAATTGTCAAGGTACTTTTTTGAGAGAACTTTAATTAAGAAGGTTAATTTTATTTATATATAAGGGATGGATTATTATGATTTCCTAAGATTTCAATGGATTTTAAATGATTTTAACAATTTTAAGTAATATGAGGGATCTTACAAAATTTAAAAGCATTTTAAAGATTTTAAACTATTTTAAAAGATTCAAAAGAATTTCAAGTTTTTAAAAAATTCAAGAAAATTCAAAGAATTTTGTAGGATTTCTGAAGATTTCAAAAAATTGCACAAGATTTAAGAAATTTTATAGCACCTCTAAGGGGTCAATTATGTATCTAATTTCACATTTTACATTCCACATTTAATTTTTTGCATGTCATTGTTTTTGCTGTCAAATTCACGTCATATGTCGAAGCTAATTTTAAATACGCTCTAAAATAAGACCTGAATTAGACAAAAAAACAATGACATGTGAACAATATGAAGTAAAATGTGATTTCAAACATTTCAAGGGATATTTATGTATTTCAAAAAAAATTACAAGATTTAAAGAATTTTATTGAATCTCTAAAGATTTCAAAATTTGAAAGATTTGGAAGGATGTGAAAGGTTATCTTATTAAAGAATTTCAATGAATAGGTTTAGTTTAATTTATATTGAAGAGATTTGAACAGATTTCTACCTATTTTAATGCATTTTTACGATTTTTAAAGATTTCTAAAGATCTCCATAGATTTTAAGAGACTTAAAAATTTGGTTAGAAAAAATTAGCGAATAAAATACATTTTATTTCAAGGGATTTCTAAAAGTTTCAATGATTTATATAGATTTCTGACTATATTAAAGATTTAAAAGGAATTCAAAAAAGATTTCAAGAGCTTTGTACGGATTGTAACAGATAAAACAGATGTGAATGGATTTAAAAATATTTCCAAAGATATCAAGGAATTTCAATGAAACTTCAATCGATTTTAAAGATACTAAGGGAATTCACAGATATTTGCTGTGTAAAGTAAATATATCAATTTTTTGTGTTGATCACTTTATTTATTAGAGTTTTTATATACTAAATAGTATTAATAATATAATAGTGATAACAGTAAATAATACATTGTACGTCGTTGAGAAAATAAAATAGAAAATATACAGTAGGGTAGGTCGCGAAATGGTTAGTTGGTTTTAGAAATCGCGAACAATACCGTGCCTAGAAGTAGTGCACTGGGACTTCCATGAAGTGTAATGAATATTGTGGAATCAATCGATTCAAATCTAGGTAACACGCGCGAGCAAAACAGGTTAAAAAATTATATTGTAATATACCCCTGTAATTTTTTGGCACTCTAGGGCTTTTTTGGGATCAAAATTATTTCAACAAAAATTGAAGATATATGGAGGATGAACACTGGAAACGGTGAAAATTTATTCTAAATTTATTCCAGTTTTGATCCCCCAGGCCTAGATATCTTGCATTTTTTCTGAGTTTATTTTGATACCAAGAAGCCCTCAAGTTCGAACAATTTTTTTTATATTTTCATGGGCAGAATAGTATCTAAAATCCGGCAAAAATTGAGCCGACTCTAGCTACACAACTCGAAAATGTAAATAAAAATTTGAATTAAAAAAAAAACTTTAAAACTTTGTCAATCCACACTTTTAAGCATGGTATTGTTTGCGATTTCTCAAACCATCGTTTTGCGACCCACCCTAATACACGGAAAAAAATGGATGGTCAAAGTTAGAAGGTCAAAATTTAGAGAGCCAGCCCGTTCTTTTAGATGACCTAAAGAGCCATCCAGAATTTTTTTGACATAGTCAGAGCGGCTCTTATTTTATGAACAGTCTGGCTGTTATAAGAACGCTAGACTCACAATCAGGGATATGCAAGGTATCCTTTCTGGATGGTCAATACGAGCACTTTGTTTTGACTCATTTCGACCATCCACGGAAGAGCAAATTACCCATCTCAGAGGGCCAACCTGACTAGTTACCGTTGGCGTGTTTGTTCAAAATGATCGAATGTGTAAGTCAAATGTTCATATGAAATAATAAATGTAAAGTGCATAAGAATATTAGGAATAATTGTACATTCATATTTATGATAAAAAGATATTCCTGTCTTTAA
>CAKNWT010197411.1:0-11285 GCA_932066315.1 Andricus coriarius
CAGCTTATAATAATTGTTTCATTTGAAATATTTCATTAATTGTAATTAGAACGGCTTTTATTGTTAGTATGAAATTTTGAATGATTCACATAAATAAATTTTTTAATTTTGAAACTTCGAAGACAATTTCAACTTTTTCGTTATGTCAATCAAATTATTTCAAATTAAATAGATTTGATTTAAAAATGCTTAAAACTCTCGCATAATCATTTACAATTAAAAGTGTTTGCAGTTAAAATTGGTGTATAAAGAGAAAACATTGTAATTATTTGCAGAACTTTTTATTTAAATCTTTCAAACTTAGTCAATTTAAAATTGGAAATATTACTAATTAAGCCGTTTTCAACACATCATTATATTTAATCTGTTAATTTTTATTTATTTCAATCCTAATATATAATGAATAACTTTCGTCTACATGTTTCTTCTCAGAAAATAGAATTACAAGAAAGGTAAATATGACAAGATGTACTAAGTGAAAATGATAATTATTTTTAAAAATTACATAACAATACAATTAATTAACAATCTAAATTTACACTATTGACAATCTATTGAGTGAAACCAAAGAAAGTTAAAAAATAAAATTACTTAAATACAACAGGTTATTAACCTAACCTCAAATTCTACATTTAAAACTGTACGAATTTCTAGTGCTTTAAATAAATCTTCCTTGCAGATCACATAATCGAAAGAATTATTGAACGTTTCTTGAAATTCATAAAAATTATGACATGTCTTAAATGTTATTTAAGACATTTTATCAAATTTTTTCAAACAGAAGTCGCCGGGTGAGCAGACGACAAGAAGCAGACGACAAGATGCACGTGACTTCAAATTTAAGAAATTGTAGGAACTCAGAAAATCGGAGAATGCTGGCTTTTACTTTAGTGCTATAAATAGACGAAATAAACCGAGAGCCGAAGTTTTCCGAAGTCTTTCGAGCATCTTCGACTTTTCGAATTCAGAAGAGGAGAAGTTGGTTGCACGCGCAACCATACTCACGGCCTCCTATCTTCTTCACACGGACGTACACTGTCATTGTGTGAGAAAAGTTGGCGTGTCAGATCTGGCCACACTGCGTCCGCATTGTATGGCAATGGATTTTTAAATTAATAGCTTTGTTTCCCTCTCTCTTTATAAATAACATCTCCATGAATTCTCTCTTTTTCTGATTTTTCTCATGATGAAGAATTTTAATATCATTCAAATTAAAATCATGTCCATGTGTAATTTTATGTTGAGAAAGGATTGAGTGATATCTGGGACTTCTGTGCAAATTATTTTCATGTTCGGTTTTCCTAAGCCCAAGTGCCCTTTTTGTCTGCCCTACATAAACTGCATTGCAATCTTCACAATTAAATTGGTAAATTACACCTTTTTGTCAAGTGTTTTATATTTATCCTTTCCCAATTTTATAATCATATTGTTTTTAAATGGAACTCTATAAATAATATGTAAACCCGATTTCCCAACATTGACTTCAAAATCTTCGAGATTTTACCAAAATATGGAAGAACAACAGTTTTAAATGTATTATAATATGCTCTGTTTACTTTTTTTTGATAACTGCTTTTATTTTTAATATAATTTATTCTATTTTGCGCATGTTTTTCAATGAACTCAAAAGGGTAATGGTTTAGAAAAAGAATTTTTTTAAAGATTTTAATATATTGTCCTGGTAAACTGGATCTGATCATTCCTATTTTACTATTTTGTATTTTAGTATTTTGAATAGAGTGATTTGAAAGAAAACTAAGTGTTCTTCCTGAACAAAGGAAAATTAAATTTTCTCGACATGGCTTTAATTATAACCAATGAAAGGTATATTATCACTGACTGGTACAGAAAAACTATTGGTTCAGGAAGAACACTTAGTTTTCTTGCAAATCACTCTATTCAAAATAAAATAGGAATTATTAAAAATTTGATTGTTATAGCCCTTAAATTATCACATCCAGTTTTTCATCGAAAAGATATTTAAATTTGTAAACAAATTCTTCTAAACCATTGCCCTTTTGAGTTCATTGAAAAATATGCGTATAATAGAATAAATTAGATCAAACATAAAAACAATTATCAAAACAAAATAGACAGAGCAGATTATAATACATTTATTACTGTTGTTCTTCCATATTTTGGTAAAATCTCGAAGATTTTGAAGTCAATCTTGGGAAAATTAGGTTAACATACTATTTATCACACCTATCCTCAATAAAAAAAAATGTTTCATGAAAATGCCTAATAAAACCGTTCACGGCATCTTATTCCAGCTATTTCGTAGTTTCAAAATCCGTTTCGAATGAAATCCTAGCTGATCGTTTTGCGGTTTGATCAACAATTACTTGTTTTTATTATTTTTTAATATTTTTACTTATTTTTGACGACACTTTCTAGTAAATAAACGGCCTGGGAAATACATCTAGGGAGAAAAACAAAATAATATTCTTTCGACTTAAAAAGAATATTCTTTTGTTTTTCTCCCTGCATACTATTTTCGTCTTAATGTAGCAGTAAGTTTTAGTATTAAAACAACATCAAAACTGTGTTTGAGATGTTTGTGCCCCTTGTGGGAAAAAAATTGTTTTCAGCAATCATCAAAGTAATTATACCATCACCGGGAAATATGAGAATCTTATAAAAAAGCATGTCAATGAACCCCTTTTATTACTCCTGCTCAATCTCCGGATAATGTATTGAAATTGGTTAAAAAACAGAAAGAGCAAGTTGCTACTTCGATATTAAAAAGGAAAATTGATTTATCTAGCGACTTTAACAATAGTAGCACATCTATAGTCATCAAAAAACGCCATTGAATTTGAGGACAATAAGCCGTAAGTTGAGATCTAATGTAAATCCAGTTGAAAAAAAAATCGGTTCCACCTTATTATCTCAAACATGTGCCTGAAAGAAAAAAAACACTAGATAGTATATACAAAAGCGATGTGTGCGAATTTGATGTTTCAAATTCAGAGACAAAGCCCAGAAGACCTGTAGTATGGGCAGACGCAGAAGAAATTTTAGAGTTCGTTTCAGAGAAAAGAGGTATAATAGCGAATGTGCTCGTAAAAATGATCATGAATGGAGGTCAACATTTTTTGAAAATATGTTTAACAATATTTAATAAGCTGCTTCGCCAAAAATAAGCAGAAAGAGTCTTTATTCTGAAGGCGGTTCACGTGTCACAATGGCTAAATTAAAAAGTGTCAAAAGACTAATATTGTTAGCTGCTGTACCAGATGTAAAATAATCTTATAAAAATTTACAATCCTTATTCAATCTAACCAACGTTGACAACATTCCTTTCAAGTTACTCACTAATTTTAAACTTTTACTCGTCTTTAATGGGCAACAGACAGCCACTCCAATGTATCCTTGTCCGTACTGTTTTATTTCACTCAAAGAACTGAAACAGAATGAAGAAGACGATTCAACCGAAAGTGAGAAAGATGGTGAATCCAATGCTCGGTCGAAATGATTAAAAGTTAGTGACGCTTGATACGTTTAAAAACTTATGGAGATTTAAAAAATGATTATAAGGGATCGTGCATATATTACGTAAGCCCTTTTTCTTTTGTTTATATCTTTGTGTCCTTCTCAAATTCACAGCAATTTTGTTCTCGTCTTTATCTAAACAATAGAAAAACGGCTTACGTAATATATGGACGATCCCTAAGCAGTTTACTCTTGTAGGTGCACTGTTAAAAATGTTTGCAATTTTAATATAGATTTACTATACATTTGTATATTAAATCTAAAAATTCGGCCTATGAAATACTAATTAAGAGGCTGTATAGTAAATTTCATATACATGTATATTGATCAACTTTTAGAAAAGTCAAGTAATTTCACTTTGAACAAATTAAAAATAATTATGGCAGTAATTTTCAATTCTAAATGATGAAGCATAATATTTTTCTCTAGTTAAACATGAATCATACTGGGTTTTAAGTGGAAAAGTTCAATTAAGCGAATTTTTAAGACACCTGAACTAAAAGCTGCGGTACTCACGTTAAAATTTTGACATTTTCAGTGAATTTTGAAGAAAATTCCACCCGTACGTTGCACTTTGATTATAAATGAGAATTTAATCGATGAATATTAGGTTGTTACTTTAGTTTTAAATATTTGAACAGATTTGGGTGCATCAAAGAACTTTCAACTTTCACGTACTGTGTTTTACTATACATGTATATTAATTCTACAAGATGATGGTATATTAAATTTACTACACGTATATGCATATTGCTTCCAATACATTTATAGTAAAATCGCTATAGAAATTTCTAACAGTGTGGAAATAAGAAACTTGCAATGGAAAATCATAGGACGATTCACTCACCTCTCCTCAAACACTGAGAAAAAAATATTCTTCTTTTAAGAGGATTCCTCTTATTTTGATGCAATTCCTCCTCTACAATATGGTATGAAAAGTATTCCTCTTAATTTGAGAGGATTGTTTTCTCTTGAAGAGGATTATTCTTAAATAAAGAGGATCTTCTTAAAGGAAGAGGAAAAATCCTCTCAATTGGAGAGGATCGTCTTATCCGTTTTAAATGCAATCCTCTCATTTGGAGAATATTTCATCTTCTTCTAAATATGACTTGGAGCACGGAAAAATTTGCTAGATTCGTGTACACTACTTTATTTTATTGTTTATTTATCCGGCGAAAATTTGCGATAATCTATTAAAATTCGCCGTGACGAAACGTTTTCTTTTTAACTTACGGACTCTAATTGTTCTAACAAAACCGCCAAATCACCAATCGGTTCTATAATTTTGGTTAATAGAAGCGACATTTTTGCCATTCTTTTTAATTTTTCGATACTTAATACATTGCTCTTCGAAAACGAAGAAAAACAAACATAAAGGAGAAATGCATGCGAGTTTTGTTGAACGGGAATAGAGAAAAGAACATAATAGCAATGAAGAAATCATACAACTTGTACACCACGTGCATAAAGAAATGCACAATCTAAAAACTTTATTATTTCGAACGACTGCACATAGATGTCGAAGTCCTGATTTTTTAACAGCCGAATCAGCTCTTTATCCATTGTTTAAATGTTATAAATCACTGCATCCTCAAAAATCCACCGGTTCACTTAAAACTGACCGACACTAAACAAGTTAGGTTATTACGCTTGATTGACTCCGCATGCGCAAGTTCTGATCTGAGAGTAATTCCTCTACAACTTAGAGAATTATACTCGATCCTAGAGGAAAATGCAAAAGTCTTCCTTTTGCCATCCCTCCTCTCAAAAAAAGAGGGAAATCCTCTAATTTATACAGGAATATCCTCCTTTGGAGAGGAAAATGTGAGAGGATTAAAGAAGAGGAATTTTCCTCTCATATTAAGAATAATTTTTTCTCGTTGAAGAAGATGATAATGTACTTGTTATTGAAAAATGTCCAATTCCCGAAAAACATGTTTTAGAAGGCTATGTTAACCATTTGTTCTGGAACTGATTAGTGCCGCTGCTTACAAAAGATAAAGCATTACTGTGGCCATAGAAGATGCACATCATTGCAAAGAATTATCATGGAGACATTATTGAAGGAAATGCTTGTAGACAACTTCTACAAGAGTCAGATGCACTTGAACATGCAGACATTTGTTCAGATGTAGGAAAATTTGCACTTACACGATTCATTTCTGCTTTCTCATTAAAGAATTGAAAAGGCTTATGCCAGCACAAAAGTTTCCGTGACATTGAAAATTCACGTCATTTCAACATCTTGAGCATTCCTTGCATTTTTTGAATGGCGAAGGATTTATATTATTGTCAGAGTAGCCTAGTGAATCAGTTCACAGAGAATTTTTAAAAGTTTGGAACCGCTACAAAGGAATGTCATGGATGATCCATCCTATCAAGAAAGAGTAAGAAAAACGGTCATAGAATACTCCTCCATGCATTTTTAAATTTTACATTACATATTTCAATACATTATTTGGTTCAAACTTTATCGTTATTTTTATTATTCTTATATCATTTTATAGTCATTATCAGTTATTTTTTTAATTCCATACTTATTTTTCCGTAATGATCAAATAAATTACTAAATACAAAAAAATAAATAAAAAAAGACGGAACCGCTGTACCATCACGTCCACGTCGTGGTTATGGGTTAGGCTTAGAGTGGTGCAAGAGTAGGAATTATGTGAAAAATTACTAACTTTCATATTTCGCTAAGACATGTCAAAAATAAGTAAAAATATTTAAAAATAATTTTAAAAAAGTAATTGTTGAATAAAACCGCAAAACGTTCAGCTAGGATTTTATTCCAAACGGATTTTGAAACTGGGAAATAGCTGGAATAAGATGCCGTGAACCGTTTCATTAGGCATTTTCATGAAACTTCTTTTTGATGATTATTATATATAATTATAGAGTTCCTTTTAGGCATAATATGATTGTGAAATTGGGAAAGTATAAATATGAAACGCTTGACAAAAAAGGTGTAATTTACAAATTTAATTGTGAAGATTGCAATGCAGTTTATGTAGGGCAGACAAAAAGGGCACTTGGGCTTAGGAAAACCGAACATGAAAATAATTTTCACTGAAGTCCCAGATATCACTCAGTCCTTTCTAAACATAAAATAACACATGGACATGATTTTAAGTGGAATAATATTAAAATTCTTTATCATAAGAAAAATCAGAAAAAGAGAGAATTCATGGAGATGTTATTTATAAATAGAGAGGGAAACAAAGCTATTAATTTAAAAAGGGACCTCTCAAGGTATAGAAAAGTATGGGATAGAGTAATTAACTGGTTATAATGATTTTCTCTGACTAGATAACAGAAAGATTTTTTCTTTAATAAACAATCAATTTATCAATAAATATATTCGATAACATTAAACTTAATCAAGCTTTGAATTAATACTGTTTTAAATGTTTTTTTTCACAGGTTTATTAATTTTTCATATCTTTAGTTATTCCCTATAAATAATCCCTGATGAGGAGGTCTAAATTGACCTCGAAACATGTTGGTCCCCTCGTAATATAAAAAGGACGGTGAAAGGAAAAAGTGAGAGGTTGGTTTTTGTGTTGTCGTTTTCCCTCTTTTTTCATTGTGTTCTTCTTGTCTCTAATGAGCCGAAAAGTGAGGTTTTTTGGAAGTTTATTTTTTGTTTGTGAATCAATTTTTACTTATTCTGCAAGCATTATTCATGATAAAATGGATTTCTGTTCAATCTTAATTTGAAAAATTTAAATAGAGACACTAAACTCATGATTCTATCCAATCTGTAGGGTTTTCTTATGAATAATTTTCAAGATTTCTTTTAATTGAGCTTACATATTTTAACTCAATTTTCTTGTGACAAGTCTGCTTTTATTGTCAATTTTGGAAAAAAAAATGTTTTGAATTTTAGAAATTTATTTAGAAATGCATTAAAATATTTTGGATTGTTTTATTTTCCTAAGTGGAAAATTTAATAATCTGAATGGATTGGTTTTGGAATCACCCACAAGATTTATTCGAGCTAAGTAATTGCTCAAGTTAGGCAGATTTTTGTCTGTCAGTTCAAGCGTCTTGGGATACGCCGTTCTTAGATTTGGGTTTCCTTTTATAGATATTTTATTTCTTTTAACACTCTTTTCGCGATTCAGTAGAGCTAGCTAATAGCTCAAAAGGAATTACATTTTTGTTTTTAATTGAAAAATTAAAAAAGTTATGCCACTCTTTCTGAGTAAAAATCAGCTTCTTTTGCGACGCATTGTTCTATTGACAAGGTTACATACTAAAAATTTGCCATAATTTTTGCATCCGTAGACAAAATTTCGAATATTTTCAAAATTTTTACAATTTTAATGAATCGGAGCATGAGAGACCAAAGTTTAAATAAAGAAAATGGCCGAAGAATTAAAAAAAGAATAACGGTATATGAATATACTATTATGCAAAGATAAAAAATTGAAATGAACAATATTATAGATGAGATACTATATTGTATGATAATTACCAACAGAATCAATTAAAACTGCCAGGGTGAAGATCAGAGTAAAAAGAGCAAGAAAGATGTCCATCGTCTGAAAATAGAAGATACTGTTTCATAATAATTTGGAGAATTTCGTGTACAGTATAACTAATTACTATGCTGGATTTTCAGTAGAGCATTTATATCAGTTATTATTAATTATTTCATCGGAAAGGTCCATATAACAAATAATATGAAAATAATAAAAAGGTTATATAATCATTTTTAACTGCACCGCAAACAGCTGAGAAATATTTTTCAATCGAAATAAAAAATTATATTCAAAATAAATTTCAGAAGTTAATTTAATTTTAAAGAGACTAAAATCATCCGTCGCGCACTAGACGTGAGTGTAATTTTTCAATTTGAGAAAAAAAAAACAATTTTTAATACAAAATAAAAATGTCGATTAACTGTTTTTTAAGTTTATGTGTTTATTTGTTTATTAGGTATTAAATATAATTTTCCTGAATTCTTGGAAAAATTAAAGAAGACTTTTTAAGATTTCAGACAGGTTTAATCAAAATTTTAATACAAAAGGTAATTTTCAACGAAATAGTGACATTTTCAAACAAAGAGACGGAATTTAAAATGAAATTATCAATTTTCAAACACAGAAATGAATTCTTAACAGAGCAGTTGAACTTTTGAACATTTACATTTTTAACGAAAAAACATAAATTCTCAACGAAAAATGTTATAGTTGATTTTTCAATCGAAACAGATTTTAATTTTACATTAAAAACCATTGAATTCATGCAAAAATATCTATTTCCAAATATCTTTGAAGCGAACTCAAATTATTCCCAAAACTACCTTTCAAAATTTCTACAAAGCTTCGACAGTTTTTCACAAAATCAATTAATCAAACTATTTCTTAAATTGTTTTCAAATTATTTTAAAATCCTCAAGATTCTTCTTTAGAATTTTTTCAAAACTTCAAAATACCTTTTAAAACGATTTCAATTTTTCCCAAAATTTTTCAACCATTTATAAAATCAAATAAAATCGTCTCAGTATGGGCTAGATTTTTTTTGAAATATTGATAGAAATCATTACAAATGTCATTTTTCAAAATTAAAAAATCATTTGAAATTTTTCCAGGAATCTCAAGAAAAGTTTTTCATTTTCTTACAAAATTTTAAAAAGCTTCGAAACTTTCGTTTGGAAATCATCAATAATTACATTTTTTAACAAAATTCGACATCTTCTTGAATTTGAAATAAAATTTCATTATAAATCCGTAGAAAAAACAAAACGTTCAAGAGAATCAGTTATTGCGAAACATTTTTTGATTACTTTTGTATTTTTTGACAAAAATAAAAAAAATGTGGGTCTCCCCCGGCTGTTATTTTACTTTTGAACTAGGAGGATGGTTCTGAAAAAGGTTTTAAACTATTGATCTCAAAAATTTGGAAAAATCGTCAAAGTAAACGATTACCGAACAAATTTTTTAAAAAGTAATAAAAATGTATAAGGATTTATAATGTATTAACAAAGCCAGATTCATCTAACATATTATAAATTAAATGTGAATAATCGCAATTTTTAATTTTTAGTAATATTTCAAATTACCGTTAGCTGAGGCGCATATATTTTTGCTTACTTTATACATGATAGAAATAACTGACTAAATAATTTATAAAAAATTGAAAAAATTGAAAGCGTAAGATTTAAATTAATTAACCATGCAAAAATAAAAATACCACACCTAGGAAGTTTTTGAAAAAGGAATACAAGGAAAAGAAAGAGACAACGTCCCCGGTGTAGTTAACATTTTTTTAATCTGGAAAAGTTTTCTTATTCGGAAAATTTTTGGTCCGTAATGTATTTATTTTTGCATAGTTAATTAAATTAAATGTTTGTTTCTATTAAATTCACTTCTGTAATGGTGTTGCTAAAATTTAGGAGTTTTTACTTGATCATTTTTTAATATTATTTTTTATTATTTAATATTGTTGGTTGATGGTTTCTTTTTTCTAATTAAACACTCTACTATTATATTTATGTTGAGAATTCAACCATTTTGTGAAAATTAATTTTTTATCTGAAAACTTAACTATTTAATTTTCAATTAAAAATATTAATATTAAAAAAATATTTATATACATACATACATACATGCATACATATATACCTATATATACATACATATATACATATATATATATATATATATACCGGGTGTCCCAGACCACCCGTCCACCCCCCTTGAAATGGAGGGAAGTCAGTTTTTTGGAAAACGCAAACAAATTTGATAACCAAGTCGGGAGTGCTCTATATTTTAATCATATTTTCAACTTCCGGGTTTGACCGGAAGTGGGTGAATCATACCGAAACTTAATTTTTTCAAATGGAACATGTATATTATTATGACGGATTTGGATTCTACGCCAAAAAAATACGTAAGTTTTGTTTGAAATTTTTCCCCCTGAAACCGATTCCTTGACCTCTAAATGACCTTTGCTTTAAACGCATTTTCGATTTGCATGGAACCCTTCTGATCTCGAAAAACCAAAATTTTCGGAAAACAACAATACATTTTAAAAGTAAATTATGCACGGGCTTTCGATTAGTGACATTCACAACTTCCGGTTTGAACCGGAAGCGAGCTTTTTGCACTGAAAGTTCGTTTCTTTAAGCTGAATCTGTACATGTTTATGAAAAAGTCAGACTATGCGGCAAAAAATGCGTATGTTTCAAGTATGAAACGATTACTGACTTGCCGCGTACTATTCTTCCAAAGTAAACAACTAGGTATATGGTAGTATGGTATATGGTAGAATGGTTTTTTCCATTCAAAATACTATTTTAGAAGAATATTAATTCCATTTACCGCCATTAGAAATACTGAAAGACGAAAATATTCTTTGCAAACCCGTATTCGAATACTTTAATGTTCAAATTGCGCTATAACTTGCAAAATACAGGCCTGTACTTTGACCGACTGATACGTGCGGTATGCGACGGACACGCATCTTGCTGAAACTACATATCGCGGCGTAATTGAAGATCGAGATTTTCCAAAAAAATTGGCAATTGTTGTTCTATAAGCTCTACGTATCTGAAGCGATTTAAGTCGCCATCGAAAAAAATCGGACCTATTATTTGATCATCGATAATCCCGCACCATACATTTACTTTCCAAATCCGTTGATGATCGATGGTTCTTAACCAATGCGGATTATTAGGTACCCAATAACGGAAGTTCCACGTATTTACTTCCCCGTCACTCTTAAATGTGCATTCTTCTGAAAATAGTATGTTCCGATGAAATTGTTGTTCTTGGCATCTT
>CAKNWT010197414.1:0-18407 GCA_932066315.1 Andricus coriarius
ACAGATTTGGTCTTCCAATCTGTCAGCGTTGAACAAGATATCTGCGACTAACATGCTTGCCGTCCCGGTTCTACTCTACTCGTTTGGGGTGGTTCAATGGACGAAGAACGAACTTAAGGCCCTTGATGTCACCACACGTAAGATCATGCATATGCATAAAAGCTTGCATATCAATTCGTCAGTTCCGCGATTATACATTTCACGCCGTCAAGGCGGATGCGGACTCGGATCATCAGGGCTTAATTCAGGTACAGAGGGTTTTATGTTCGCATGCCAGGACGGTGTCATTTCCACCTTAACATACCGTGACCGCATTTTATGTCAAGAAGTTCCGAGCGATAGGCGCAGAGCATGTCGTGCACACGCTGAGTACCTTGAACACATTCTATCGGGGTGTCCCACCCACGCAGGAACAACGTACATCTACAGACATAATGCAGCCCTAAGAGTCCTTTATTACCATCTTTGTCGCTCTTACGGTGTTGGCCGCGACCCTGCCCTGCCGAACGCTCCAAGAGAAATAGAGTCAATTGTCCGAAATGTGAAGTGCCAAATTTTCTGGAACGACGATTTTCGGACAGCAGTCTCCGTTGCACACTCGAGGCCTGACATTGTTCTTCAAGATTTCGAGAAACGAACTATATTCGTGATCGAATTCTCGGCCCCATCCGAATATAACATCACTTCCAAGGAGAAAGAAAAAGAGGAGAGGTATCAAGACCTTCAAAGGGAGCTGCGAAGACTGTACCCAAAATATTCGGTACAAGTAATTGTCCTTGTGATAGGTGCTCTCGGAGGTGCGAAACTATCACTGGTTCGTAACCTTAAAGCCATTCCCGCGTGCCAAAAATATGCCAAGGCACTTGCGAAATGGATGCAGAAGGCTGTCATCCTTGGGTCGCTTCGTGTGCTCAAAACACATGTGGGTTTCGCCGGCCTGTCGTTGTGATTTCATGGTGTCCTGTGACCACTTATCTCGCGGTTGTGAGACGTGGCCATGAATGGAATTTACCGCGGTCCTACTGGGAGCCGCTGCCATTTTGCAGATGGCAGTAGCTCCCAGTGAGACCCTGTGGTGGTTGTTTAACCTTATTTTTTTTTATTATACATATATATATATATATATATATATATATCGGTTTCGGTTTTGATTCCTCTGGAGTCAAACCAAAGGGCCTATGACAAAGCTGTTAATAAGCAGTCACGGACAATTGCCCAGAGGTGGTCCCGAAGGAATTAACCCCGAAACAAAGGCTTGAATACCGTACTCAAAGCTGAATGGCACCTGGGTGAGGTGTCTCTAACGGTGACTCGTGGATACCGGGCGACCTTTTAGAGTATGCAGCCTCATCCTTGCATGCGGGGCTCTACAATAGGGTGGAGCAAATTAGCGAAATTTTGAAATTTGGTTTGGAATAGTGAAATTATGTTGTCTATTATAACAAATAACACGCCCTCAAAATTTTATTGAAAAACATTAAGTCCTTCAGGTTCCATAACTCACGAGATGTTTCCCAATATGTATCGGTCAAGAATAAAAACCATATTATTCATTTTGGGCTTTAATTACTTCTTCGAGGGTTTTTTTGTAGTTCATTTGTTCATATAAAGTTCAAAAATTGAAGTTATGATGATTAAAACGATTTAGCTCCATCGATTTTCGATGAGGCTAGATCGCAGAGTCGCGCTTGTCTTCATTTTAACG
Source organism: Andricus coriarius (assembly GCA_932066315.1). Taxonomy (NCBI): domain Eukaryota; kingdom Metazoa; phylum Arthropoda; class Insecta; order Hymenoptera; family Cynipidae; genus Andricus; species Andricus coriarius. Next base: position 1,706 of record CAKNWT010197414.1, read on the forward strand.
TGGAAGCTAGTGTTATTTTTTTTTACTTTTCGTCCTGTTGAGTGATCTATTTGTAGTTAAAATGCCGAAAGCCCCAAAAAGAGTGAAAATCGTTTGTGACATTTTAGGGCAAGCCAAAATCTGCTCGGATAATGTTTTGCCCACAAAGATTATGTTCTTCGATATTATATTTTCATTTACGGTGCATTGAAGAAGGAAAACAACAAAGATCCTTCCTCCCAGGGAGCAATTTTGCAGATTGATGAGTACGTAAGGGGTACATGGGAAAAGGCTTCACTCCCCATCGTCAGTCAAAACGGTATTCCGCTAAAATTAAGAGCCTGCATGATGCGTACCAAAAACTCAAAAAGTAACCCAAGAAACAACACAACAGTGAGTCGTATAGGAGCAAGAAGGCTAGTTTCCTCGACAAATGTAAGTGCGTTTTTGATATCTGTTCGTACAAATGTCTCTCCTTCCGTTCTTGCTCTTGTGAACGAAGCAAAAATGTTCCTTATGAATAACAGTCTTTTTTAGAGAACCAACGCACACAGAGAAGGATAGTTATTGGTTCAGTTGATAAAGAGGCTACAGCCCTTCTATAAAGTCGTTTCTTCCGCAAGGAAAAGTCATTTCTCGATCAAAAAAAGCCAGGAAACTGTAAGTGGGCCACAGCCTGGATGTTCCTATAGTTTGGTAAATAGAGAAGATTCACCAAATAAAATTTGTTCCCCTGCGAGCATGAAAACGAACTCAGATGATGAATTTGTTAATTTGTTGTCAAACAATCAAAACCCAAAAGACCTAAAAAAGAAAGTGCAATACATGACTGGAAAGATTCCAAATTTGGTCATTGCCTGTGATCGCACAGGGATGTCTGACAGGAAAGCACCCCTGATTGCAACTGCATTTATGAACGACTTGGTTATTAAAGAAAATAAAGCTGTTGACCGCTCTAAAATTGGTCGAGGGCGAAAACCAAAAACGTCTGAAAAACTTGATGGGCGATTAATAAAGAAAAATTTTCAGTTTATACTTCAATTCAAAGGACAAAACGATCAAGAAACTTCAACAAGGAACAACCATAACCAATGAAAATGTTGTTGAAGTGCACATTAGTTTTGTTGGAGGGCCCGGTTCAATTTTCTTGGGGCATAAGGCCACAAGTGCAGGAACAGCAAAAGCGATGGCCAAAGGTCTGTTGGACTTCATCTCTGAAAACGAACTCTCCATTGACGAGCTCTGTGTGCTAGGTTGCGACGGAATTGCAACCAATACAGGCTGACAGTGTGGTGCGCTGGCAGAACTGGAGAAGACATTCCAAACATCTTTCTAATGGATGGTCTGCTTATTTCATGCCAAAGAGCTTCCATTGCGACACCACCTCAAAACGTTGGATGGGGCAACCTCTGGTCCAACCAGTTACTCGGGGGATGTGGGGAAGCAGTTGACAAATTGTGAAACCATCCAAATTAAACACTTTAAGCCTTTGGAGTCCATCATGCCACAGATGGCTGAAGGTTTGGACCTAAGTACAGATCAGAAGTACTTGCAAGAAATGGTGACTCCAGTTTGTTTGGGGGTAGTTCCAGAATCCCTTGCAAGGCAAAACCCTGGAAAAATGTTACACGCCAGGTGGCTCACTACTGCAAATCGTATTCTGCGTCTTTCCGTCTCAACCGAGCGTCCCAGTGCTGCACTAAGAGACTTGGCAGAATACGTCACCAAGGTTTATGCCTCTGTGTGTTTTCAGATAAAAATGAAACCGACGTTCAAATATGGGCCTAAACATTTGTTTAGCCTGATGCAGTTAACAAGATACCTTCCTGATAGACTTAAGGCCATTGTTGACCCAATGATTGAGCGGAACGGATTTTGGGCTCACCAAGAAAAATTATTGTTGGCAATGGTTTTTGACAGCAGGCTTGAGATTAAACAAGATGCTCTGGACCTCATCAAGAAATCAAGAGAGAACTGTAATCCAACGAGATTTTTTAAAGTACCACCATTGAACTTCAGTGCTGAGGATTACACTCAAATGATTGACTGGAATACAGTAAGGCCTGTAGAAGAACCGCCTGTCATACGAAAACTTGCTCCCGACTTGACTTTTGAACAATTGGAGGATATCCCCCCATTCCCATGTCATACTCAAGCAGTGGAAAGGTGTACTAAGTTGGTCACAGAAGCATCCGGAAAAGTCTGCGTGGAGAAAAAGCGCGATGGCTACATCTTTAACAAAACTGAATCCCAGAAGAAAAGCCCTATGAATTTATGTTATATACGTACGTACCTCTTTATGAAGAATTAAGTTATGGAAGCTGAAGGAATTTTTTTATCACTCTGGAACTTTGAACACATCTTTTTCAGGTCATAAGGCAACATAATTTCTCTACTACATTTAAAATTTAAAAACAAATTTTTTTTGCCAAATTTGCTCCACACTACTCGACAAGGATAAACGAACCCTTTTCCCTAACTGCTCGCGGGAACAGCTATGATAACACCAAACATAGTTGTAGTAAGCGCGGTTCAAAACAGTCGAATGCGCACTATCCTAGAGTTGGGGGAGCCAATCAGGACAGAGTCAATGTGATGGACCGGCAGAATCTGATTACTTTTAAGTGGACGGATCGCCTCAGGGACGACCTGCTGGAGTGCTATAATACCAGTATGGCTCCTGAACGAAAAGGTTACATGACGCGACTGCATACTCTGTGTTGCACGAAACACCCAGATCTCTCGCATTTTTCGCATAAACGTCTGCGAAACCGTGCCGAGGAACTCCGAAAAAAGGGATTATTTAAGTGGAGCGCCTACTCAACCGCAGCCAGAACAAGCCGGCAACAGAGAAAGAGAGGCGACACTGATACCAACCGCGAGCAGGCTTCCAACAGAGGAGGAGCAATCCTTCAAAACCCGCAGAAACATCAACATTCAGGTTTCTCTCGAGCCCAAAGATCTGGCTGAACTGGATGACGAGCTTCGTGGAGATTTTTTCGAACAATCCGAGCTCTGGACTATCAATTCTAGTGTGTATAATGCAGCGAGAGTTTTGGCTGCATTGGGCCCAAATCGGAGACGACACGATATTATTACTGCTAAGGCTAAGACCATCTGGCAGCGAGTTTCCAGATGGTCCAGATAGGACGAGTTTTGGAGATGCGGCTCTTTCAGCACCGTCCAACATGTCGTTCTTATCACAATTCATCTCGAGGCCATTGTGACGTATATTACTGTACAAGTCTCTCCTCCTCTGAAGGTGGAGTTACCTTAATTGAGGATCAACAGGCCCAGTCTTGCCATCATGCCTGAGAGAGCTATTCCCCTGCTTTCGGTTTCCCTGGACCCCCATTCTTGTGCCTTGCAGTTTGTGTCGCCCGTTACCGAGTCTTCACCTCTCCCTAGTGGCACCATGTACTTCAACCCATTGACCTTGCATTTCCCCCTTTCTATCTTTCGCGATAAATAGAACGGGTCACCAAGAGAAGGAGGAGAGGGATACTAGAAAGCAAGTAGGACTGCTTTTCCGCTCAACCCCTTTTTCAATATCGCTCCTTCAACCAAAATGCTTACACCTAGAATGCCCCTTTTTATACCTATCAGGTTGACAGGGACATTACGATTATGTTTTAGTGTCAAGTATACAAGTGATAGAAATACTGGATTTGCGTTGATTTTGAAATGTTACAAGCAAATTGGTTAACAATTGTCCGAGATATCCAATACAAGTCTAAAAAATCAGTTTTCAATATATGATTTTCGTCTTTGTAATTAGCTGTGATTGATACGCGCGAATCTTTACGTGCGTATGACACTCGCACGGTCATTACCTACATTAAACAAAATTCAGGCTTTTTACTTTTTGTTCAATCCAGCTCCCCGGTATCTCGGGTTAAGTTTTTTTTCTTTAAAAATCATCATTCAATCGTTGAGAGTGTTTTTTGTCTCTTCTTAATAATTTCGATTTCGTGAAATAGGCTGTTATGGTTCGACGCCGCAGGGTCCGCGCGAACTGTATGGATTGTGTGGAGTATTCCACACACTGGATTTTGGCTCATATCGAATTCCACAACCCGAATTTTGATTGCACTTTGAATTTTTTTAGACATTAGTGTTACATTAAAATTATTTTCTTTTGCTGAAAACGCGGACTGCGGATGGTCAAATGCAACACAGCAAAATTTTTTTTGAATTTTAATAGCATTTGTAATACAGAAACACATTACACAGAAATGTACTGAACATATATTTATTATACTACATTAACTCCTGTGTTACAAAAATATTTATTAAAATATAAGATAAGAATATCGATAAAATAAAAAATGATTTTCTTCATCACTCTTAATTTTATATAAATTTCTTGTCGGCAGAAACGGGCGGATAAATGGAGGTAATGGTGGAAATTTGAGGATTGAAAAGATTGTCAGGCGGATATAGATACTACATAATGTAAAAAAAAGGCAGTGGATAGTCTGATGATATAATTCAAGTTAAGTTGTAAAGGGGGTAGTGGTTTTGGAAGAGAAAATCGATTCTGAAAAACAGCACGTTTAGGTTTTGAGGTTAGGGTGTAGCATTAGAAGGTAAAAAAATGAGAAGCGCAGCGCGAAGTGTTAGGAGTATGACGGTTGACTAGATTAGTGGATTGGGCTGCGCTGAGAAGGCTGAAAAAGATACGAGAAGGAGAAAAACAAAGGGAAGGGAGAAAAATCTGCACAGGTATGAAGGGCGCCAGAGAAGGAAATAAATACATGAACAGAATGATACAGGAAATACACTAGAGGCACGAGACGCACAGCTCTCGTCTCTGTATAACTTGGATTATAGAAAAGGAGGAAAAAGGACAATGATAATATGGGTCCAGGTGAAAGCAGTCGATGAAAGAGCTGAAGGAGAAAAAAGGAAAATGGAGGTGAAAGTAAAGAGTGTTAAAAAAACCAGAGCACAGTGAATAGGTCGAATAGGCGAAAAGAAAGCCGAATGCAGAGTAAGATTAGTAAATAACAATTAGAGACCGTACGTGAAAAAAGTTTCAAATTCGATGAATTATGTACATTTTTAGTTAAGAAAAGGTTGGAAAAGTAAAGCAAAGGTAAAGATAGGATTTTGTATAAAGGACAAGTAACTGTTAGGATAGAGAAAAAGATGGTCTTTGGAAGAGGTAGGGGAATCAGTTGTAGTGGTTAAAGCTTTTATAGCAGTGATGTATTAAAAGTAGCTTTATTTAAGCAGAGTAGTAGGAGAAATGTAACTTTTGTTTTGGTATTGGAGAAGGAGTCAAGAAGGTTAAAACCAATTTGAGTTTGTTTAAAATAGTGAGGGTAATGAAAAGTGATGATTGGTAATTTGAATTTGTTAAAAGTAATGTGGGCAATGAAGAGTGAGGAGTGGTAAGGTGGATGCACTGGTAATCGTCACTGCATTAGTTATCGTCATATGGCCCAATATTCTTCGTATAACAAGACTCGCTCTTGCCGCCTGACGATAACTAACGCATTTTCATAATTTGAATTTTAATCGTGAATAAAAATTGACTCCAATCAAATATCACGTGAAGTGATCAAAATTGTGTTTTTCTATATCTTTTTAATCGGTTAAGCCCTTTGTGAAAATAAAAATTGTATTTTAAATAAAATTGTAAGCATTTTTAATTTCCAATTTGGCTTAAGGTGACGATGACTAGTGCATTTACCTTCTGTGTATTCGACTTGAATGTTGAATGTAGAAGTAAGAAGGAGGAAAATAGAGACGATGAGGATGAATTCGGTTCTTTGTTTGTTTTTTTCAAGAAGTGGATTTAGTGGCAGACGTGTAAGGCAGAGCAAGGAGAAAGGTTTAATGTGGGGTAAAGGAGTGCTAGGGCACCATGTGTGAGATAAGATCGTATTAAGAGACGATAAGTATAATGGGCGAGAGAAAATTAGTTTAGGGCTTGGGCTTTCGCTTCCACTAAATTTAAATAATTGTATGTGAACTGACGTAGTTTCGGTTAGGTTAGGCCTAAAATTATAATTATATTACAATATTTTAGTATTTATTCATTATACTCTCTTCCTTTTACGGGTTCGAGAGTCTTCCAAATCCTTTAGAAATTCACATCATCATATCAATAATTATTCACATTTGTAAAGGAATTTGTAAAGGACAACAATTTATATAGTAGTATTTTAGTATTTATTTATCATACTCTCTTTCTTTTACTGGTTCAAGAGTCTTCAAAATCCTTTACTTTTTTTATTATTGATCATTAATTATTGATATGATAATGTGAATTTGTAAAGGATGTTAGAAACTCTCGAACCCGTAAAATGAAGAGAGTATAATACATAAATACTAAAATACAGTCTATACATTTTTTCCTAAGATGTACTATCAGTAATAAAGGAAATCTCTTAAGTGCATGCACAAGTACAATAGCAATCACCAGGGCATGAAAATATTAACCGGTTTTTTATTTTCTCCACATAACATAACAAGACTAATGCAGCCTATTATAATTCCATTTATCAATATTTGACCAAATTTTAACTTATATCAACCGGCTCTAATCCTCTAACAAAGGGACGGCCAACCGAGTCAAGCAACTGCCTGCACGACCGGTAGTCATTGTAAAAAATTGTAGGGTGGTGGGTCTGCCGCACCCCAAAAAGTGCAAAAAAAGTTTGGAAGGCGCTGTTTTATGGCATCGCTCGAAAGATTATCTCGTCGCCAAGGATGTATTACCTTCTAAAGAACTTCTCAAGTTCTCAAAATCTGAGAGCCTCTCAAACCTTAATAAGCCTCTCGCCTGAGCAAAAGGACCAACACTACTTTGGACGTAGACATTCGTTATCATTGAGTGTATGCACAGTAGTTAAGGTTGTATGTAAACAATCAATCTCTGGTATAATTTTTTTAAAAAGGAGCTATATTTAAATAGAATGATTATTTATATCCTAAATTAATTTAAAATTTTTCAATCGTCACGGTGCGGCGATAATTAATGTCAAAGTTGACTACTTTAAAACGTAATTCAGGGACAATGCATAGGCACTCTCCAAATTTTAATTTTCAGTAATTATACGCTCTGGTAGAGAAATTTAATAAATTTCGGTATTTGTGTTGCTTGAATATACGAATTTTTGAAAAAAAACATCAGATTTCTCCAACATGTAGTTTCATAGATAATCTGATAAAAAAAATTGAAATTTTAGTAACTTTCAAACGAATAAACGTAACAGTATCTCGACCCGGCAATACTGTTCCCTCTCTCCAGCTTGTTTGTTGTATGTACTCGACATTTCACGTTCTACGAGTCTGCCGCGTGCAATTTTTTTACTATAGCATGGCTCGACGGTGCCCCACGGGACTCTACTATTTGTACGGGGATGGGACTTGGATACAACCTTACACGAAAAAAATAAGTTGTCGAAACTTTACTTGCCTAGTCACCTATTCAAGGATAGGACACTTTTTTTTAGAATCTCATTTAACTTTTATTAAAGAACCGCAGACTTTATCAAAAAAGTGAAAAATGTCATAGAATTATTAGAATACAATCTAGGAACATGAGTTCTCGAATTTGTATTCAGCAGATTTTGACAAAGTTCTAGACAACCATTCAATATTTTATAAAAAGTCCTCCAGATTCCAAAATATTTTAAATACAACAACTCCCAGCATATAAACGAATAACAGATTTACGAGTTGTCGAAGAATTCGTTGACTGTCGTCTACGTTATCTATATATGCACAATGCCAGCCACATTGGACGCTTGTGTAACACGTAGTGACGTTCATATATGTGAAGTGGTGTATGTAAGTCTGAATAACTTCAGAACTCGTCAGAGCTTGGGTTCGAAGGATAATCCTTTTATTAGGGGTCTAAGAATAGAATGCCATTAAACCTAATCCCTTTTATATTTCCCAGGTTATTTTATATCATTTATTTATATTTATTTATGCATATTCTCTTTTTACTTATATTTAATTATTAATATTTATATGTATATGTATATGTATATTAAATGACTCTGAAGGTGAATCTGAAAATTTTGTCCGTTTTGACGTATCTCTTTCTCTTTACAAGATACATTATATTTATACTCATTTTCTATTTTGTAGAAACATTTTTAGGTATCTGAAATCGTTGAAACCCGTAGATTCTGAATTTCTAACTTTTGAATCTGTATATGCAACATTGAAAAAAAAATATTTTCAATTTTTAATCCTTTTGGGTTGGGCTACCTATGGTCCAAACCGGTGAGCTACCTGATAGGATGTGAATTAGCATATCTTCAGAAATAGTCAGACTCGTCAGGAATGGTCAGAATGTTCAGGAATCGTCAGAACTTCTGACCATTTGTGACGATTCCTGACTTTTTTTTAGTAGGGAATAATATCATTCAATAATTACATTCAAAATTGGCTAATTTCAAATTACAAGCGTTAATAAAAGTTCAAAGCTTTCAACATAAAAAGGGATTTTAATTCATGAAATTTATTTTTCATGCGTTGAAACGGGGGCCCGGTATTTTTCATACGGCCCTGCAAGTGCCGTGCTTCGGCTCTTTGCTGGGATTTGTGCCAAATATTCCATGTGTTAGGTTAGCCGTGAGGTTTGTTTGTTAGGGATAAGTTGCGTTCATAGGTGTTGAGTATTTCGTATCCCGCCGCAGAATTTCTTTCGATTTTTCATAAGGTCAAATATAGGTGTGCGTGTGTGCAATGTTCGAACTGTGTAAAAATAAATAAAACTGAAGCATAAGTCTACGTGGGCCTCGAAATATTTTTTTTTTAATTTGGCAACACTGTTTTCTTAAAACTCGTTAGGAGTCATCGAAAGTTTGATTGACTGGCTTCGAAGCATTAGTGTATGTGTTTTTCAAGAACTCTATTCCTCTGGTCTTCACATTTTCATTGAAAGTCTTTTGCACTTTCTACAATTCTTGCTACTTTTTAAATATGTATCAATCAAAGTTTCTAATGACGATACTTTAAATTTATGACATACGTTTGGCCCTATGCTAGAGTGGTTGACTGAGTCATTTAAAATTTCAACAACTAATTTTGTCCGTGTAAGTGCAGTGAAAAACACGATTAAGCGAGAATCACGTACGGTTACCCTTTCGAACGATAACCGCGCCCGTCTGTGGTTAACATCCATGATTACGTCCATTTGATATACTTGTAAAGTAAAGCTTGAAACTTTCCTGAAAGATTATAAACATATTTCTGAAATGTGTGTTTCTATACTCCACATGTAGTCCGGTGCGTTTCTGCTTTTAACCCAAGGCCATTTTTATAAACCACCCTTTTACTTTTTCTATCACCTGTATCTCAGACGAACTCCCGACTTCTGCCCCATACATGATGACGAAGCTAAAGAGTGAGCCAAATAGGTATATTTTCCGCTTTAAATGAGCGATCTTTGCTTGCTTCGTTCATTTCTCTTCACTTATAAGAGTATTTAGGTAACCCTTTCTTTTTGTTTGCCATGGTCTTATCGCTGGCAAAAACCCTGCCGTTTCAATGACTGTTGGTGCTGATTTTCGCACTTGAACGGCACTCAGAGTGATGCGACGGTCATATAATGATCCTATTGTATTCTTTACGTACAGGACGAGCAGAGTGATTTACAACAGTTGGCCGCCACCGACCCGAATCTCTTTTTATAATGTTCTTCAAATTATTAACACTTTTTTAATTTATGAATTTTCTCATATATATTTTATAATTGTAAAATATATATTAATACACTATCTACAGTTGAATTCAAAAATGTTGTCTGTTTTGGCGTATCTCATTCCATTTACGAGATACATTATAAACATTCCAATTTTAAACTTATAAAAAAAGTCAGATATCTGAAATTATCTAAACCCGTGGAATCTGAATTTCTAACTTTTGCAGCGGTAATTTCAAAATTTTACAAATTGTAATTTTTAATCCCTTTCAGCTGGTCTACTTGGTAGCCTAGTCGCAGGTATAAAGGGAAGTTCTGCTGGCATTTAAAACTGGAATCTGAGTAGCTTTAAACGTGCAGCACTGAAACAGCATTGGGCAGTGCCGTTCAATCGGCAGGGTAGAGTTTTTTCAGTTCTTTTTAAGAATTATTGTACTTCTCCCTATCACACAGAGAGCTGAGAATCCCGGTTTCGTGGCCAAAAATCGGTGCGCCCATTATAATGTACATTTATTATTTTAAATTGTGTCTGCATATGGGTTTTCCTGTAGCTGTTTCTGAATCTAAAGTCAAAACTTCAAATAACAAAATGGTAGCTTTAATATGGCTGACCAGTATTTTAAATAAATATTAGATTTACTCGAAAAGAGGTCAGACTTTCAACAACAAAAATGGTCCACATTGGGCTGCGACAACCGATTTCGTAGCAAAAAGTGACAAATGTAGACTAGAGATGGTAAAACTGCCCGTTTCTACGTGTCACTTTTAATATTAATATGCATTGATGACAAATGAGTAATTTTTAATAATCAGGGCTATGTAAGCAGGATCTTGTGTCCCAGGAAAAGTTATTCATTTTACTTTGAATTTCATTTATAATTAAATTTGATCAATAAATACAATAATGCTCTATTTCCATTAATAATTACATTCATTTATCTAATTAATGTATATAATCTTTGTTCGTAACAACTAAAGTGCTTCAAAGAAAAAACAAAAGTTAAAATGTATTGCAGGTAAATTTTGGAATGGTTAAAAATGTAATGTATTTCGGTGAAAATTTCACCGAGGTTTGGAGAATAACTCTGTTTTAATCTACTTGGCCACACTGCAGTGAGCACATTTTGGTATAGAACATAGAATTGGTGACAGAAAAGACAATTAAAACATTGTTCTTACTTATCAATCTCCTCTGAAATAGATTAGACTATTGTAAACGAACTAGAACTTATTTTATACCACTAAGAAAAAAGCAACTGACAGCGGGCAATGGCTATTCTGCTCCAATTTAATGAAGTTAAAAGACGGTAGATAGCGCTGGCCTCGTAATTCTCGCTACTTTTCGAATGAAAATGGAGCGATAATCAGGCGAAAGATTACCAGGCAAGGTTAAAAATGGGAAATTATCTTCGATTCATGTAAAGTTTAACCGGCAAAGTTATTAAATAGAAAATATTGATAGGATCATAAAAGCATGTATTTTCCGAGAACTCTAAATTGAAGATCTGAAAACATTAGGAAAAAAATGTTTCGCTGTCATAGAGGGAAAAAGAAAATGGTCATTATCCAGTTTTCTACCTCATAAACTTTAAAATTGGTTATTTTATAACGAAATAACGCAAATATAGTAAGTACTTTTTTGCCTGTTAAATATGTGCAATACATGTGTGACCGTCCGCGAAGAAAGTGATCTAATTCGGAAAAAATCGATTATTAGTTTTTTGCACCTATCGATAGTTTCTCATTTTCTCTTTCAGTGAAAAAATATTATTCATCTATCTAAAAATTTCAAATTCTTATTCGACTACAAATTGATGGCTTCTCATGGATTTCCTGTGTTGGACCGCCTCTTCAATCGCTCCTCTTGTAAAATGAAGCTACCGCGCATTAGGTCCCTTTCTTCGCGGACGGACACATGTATTTTTTAATATGCCCAAATTTGGAAAAATGTTCACACTTGAATTCAAGAATTTATGAAAATATGAGCATTTGAAATGGATAAGGAACAAAAATAAAATTATTTCTATATTACTCAAAATTATAGAAGTATGTGGTCATAATTGATCATGTTTCATAGAGGTTAAAACATTTTTTTTTAATTTTCAATGTTTTAGAGCATAAAACCTAAATGGTCCTTACCAATGTTGGTTAGTAACTTGTTACATGTAAATAAGTTACTGAAAAGTTACGTTATTTGTAACTTTTAGGGTAGCTAATTACTATTTTAAAAATTAACTGGGAACATAACCTAGTTACGATTTCTGCAGTAACTTTTAACCAAGCAAGCAAGAGTAAAACCAAGCAGGCTTGGACAAACTTCGTTTAACTCAATTTCAATTTTATTCTAAATATATATTGTTGTTCACTTGCCTAAATGTATTGTGTACTTTTTTTATTTACTTTAACTGATATCCATTCCTTTTGAAATTAAGTTTTTATGAATTATCATCGTAGATATTTTTATTTTTAAATTAAAAAATTAAGGGAGTGGGAAAAGTAACTTCAAGTTACTTCATTTATTAATTGTAATTAGTTATAGTTGAAAGTAACGTAACTGTAACTATTTACTCAAAAAAGGAATTTACCCAACACTGGTCCTATCCCAGTTGTCATAATTTCATAACTTTTAAGTTTAATTTTTTCGAATCACAAGAGAAATGATCTTTACATATTCCTCGTATGTACCGATAAATAGTATACTATATTACTTGAAATCGTTAAAAACAGAATTTCCAAAAGTTGTTCCTTATCCAGTTTTCATTCTCATATCTTCGATTACAGTGACTCTTGAAAAAACGACATCGATGGTTTGAAAATTGACAAAATATGCATTTATTTATAACAAATGTCTATACATAACAAACATATTCGTCCAGTAAAGCTTTACAAAAAATAATATATGCTCTTTGAAGAATTTTCACATAAGATATCGCTCAAAAAACTATGTTTATTCATCAAAATATAGCCTTATCGTACATTTGTTAATAAAATTGTTTATACAATAAAAATTCCTATCTGCTAGTAAATTATCCTCGTAGGAGGTCGTTATAGAGTTACTGATATTTATTATTGCTAAAAACAAAGCCTATCAAGTTAAAAAGTCTGAATTGTTCATATTTTTAAAATACATTTGTTTAATCAATTCACCATTTTTATCGAACAAACAAAATTATTGTTGAGAATTGCTACTGAAAAGTAATTCTTAGTCCATTCCACGCAAAACAGAAAGAGCTAAAAAATTAATTTGTTTATAATGATAAAAAATTAATTGAACATTGCTTTTATATATTTGCTCAAGAATTTGTTTATAACAAATACATTTTTTATACATGATCACCAACATAAGTGAGCATTCTTAAGTAGGTTTTTTTACTGCAATTTTACTGATTCTAAACATTTTCGAGCAATTGCAAATAGTTTGAACAAAATAGGAGGTTGGAAACTTCAGACAGAAAAATCTGGGCTTACTTTTTCTGCATCTTATTTTTTTCAGGTCTGAATTTAGCCGTTGCTGGGAAAACTACATGTAATTGTCTTTTGTTTAAAAACTTAATTCAAGTTCTTTTTGAGTGAATATTCTGCGTCTCAATTAAGGGTTAAAACCGACTCAAAATGAGCCCAGCTTTTCCTTGAGCTTTTGTTTTTCTTCATTTTTCAAGTTGAATAAAAAAAAATCTAACACTTTTTCAAAAATTGGTTCGAACAATGTTTTTGGAAATTTAATACAAAATCTATCTTTATAAAAAAAAACATTGAAATCAGTTAAGAATTGTACCCTCTAACTTAATTTTTCCGTGAAAATCCAATTTGCCCTCCAACGTGCGGCGCTCAGAACACAAGTATACATTCAGCGAAATACATTGACTTATAAAATTATTTAATATTAGATGGAGGTTTTAGGCAGTATCAATGGGAAGTCGTTACTTGGCTAAAAAAAACTAGACAATAGTTACCATCTATGTCGCTGTAGGTAATTGAAAGTTAAAATTCCTTATTTGATTATTATTTTCTATATTTGTACAATGTCATAAATAGATTAAAATAATATTGAAACTAAATTTTTCCCATAATAATTGAATTTTTGGAGAAACGAATATACTCATAATTTAAACGTATTTTTTAACTTGAACTATTGTTAATATAACTAAAGTTACATTTATCAACGTATAATTTCAACCAAGGGTGCTCTAACTATTTTTAATTACATTGATCTACTTTTTTTCAAATTCAAAACTTCACTTTTGGCGACAAAATCCAGTCTCACAGCTTTCCGTATATAATTCGAATTTTTTGAGTGTTTGGTAACTTCTAGCTTATGCAAAAATTCTTTGCCTCGACTTACTATTCTTACGATGAAATTCACTAATTCAGGAGCGTGTGTCATTGTTGAATACATCACTGTAGCTGTTCTCTCTAGGTGTTATTGTTTCCCCAAATGCTTCGCCTATTTTGTATTTTAATATCTCTTTGTACATCCATTCTTAAAATTTGTAACCTGAGTTTTTTATTTTTCGCCATACTATAAGTTGTCCTACGAAGGATCTCTTCTTTCACTCTTTCATAGCTGATGGCTTCGTAAGCCACTCAAAATTCTAAGCTTTTCTGTTGCAAATTCACTGCTCTTAGTCTTTTTCTGTCCATGTTTCAAATAAAATAATTATTTCATGATGCTTAATGTATTTCCAAATTATCCTACTTTTCCAAAGTCATCAATATTCCATACCATTATTCGAAACCTCCTGTCATTCATAAACATTTTCTTCTAATAGACTATCTCTTATTTTCAATTGGACACTTCTTTCTGCTATAGATAGATCATAGTCTACAAAGATGTTCGTTACTTTGAGAAAGTTCTTTCTTTTCAAGACTTTTTTTCATTATCCGCAACTTCAATTTTTCTTGAAATTTTTTTATTTCTTTCAGTAAAGTCCCTAGAGCTAGCCTCTTAGGAAAAGTTAGTACATACATCAAATATGATTACAAACAACGATCGGAGGTGCAGAGTGAACGCAAGAAAGGAGAAAACAAACATTGCGTTTAAATGTTTTAACTCAAAAATTTGGTTCCAATCTTTAAAGAGAGTTTTAAACTTTAGTACGCGTAAAAAATGAAAAAGTCTTGCTCATAAATTTGTTAACATTTTTATGAAAAATTAGCTTTTGGTATCAATGGATATGTAAGAAAAAGCTGCATCTATGTTCATAAAATGTATTGGAAAAAATGATTATAGTAAAAATATATTATAGTAAAAAAAATTCAGAAATACAAGATAAAAAGATACACAACGCACTTTGTGGGTCACTAAATTTGTGAAAGGCATTTAATACGTCACCCGCATGCAATCGAAAAAGATACAGAAAGTGATTTCTCTCCTTTTTAAATTGTATTTTCTACTAGTAAAAACTCGCAAATTAATATTTTATTAGAAATCGTTAGACCTATTTTTTTATTGCAAAATATAAAAGAGCACATTATTTTTACCGTAAAAGTGTTTTTTTTTTCTTGAGTTTCTAGGTTCAGCCGAAATTGACTTATGTATCTTTTTAGTTTTAATGGCAGTATTCTAATGTTGTAATTCGTGGAGTCACAGTCCAGCATTCCAATACACGTATTGGATTAATGCATGGCACCCCCGACTTTTGTACAATAGTTGTGGCTGTAATAGCATACGCTCGAGATCCAAAAGAATTGAATTCAATAAATTAGTAGTTGAACGAAACATTTCCGCACAAAATGGTGACCCTCGACAGTAGATTTATTTATTCTGTAACAAATGACATAAATTCTTCGTCAGGGGCGCAGTTTGCCAATTCGGTGTTTTTTTTTATAATGAAAAATTTTTATCTTTGGTTAATGTCGCACCGGAAATGATTGAAACTGACCTTTTAATTAAAATGTAATACTACTTTTTTTTTATTACAATTTGGTTGTGATTATAAAAAATTATGCGTGTAGCAAATCAATTAATAAACTTATCAAAAATTGCAAATGTAGTTACAGAATGCTGTGAAGAATTAAAGCAATGGAAATTCTGAATAATAGATAGAAAGATTTAAATTGATACCGAGAGAGGGATCGAACCGCGAGTTGCCGCGACCGGACCCACTGCAGGGTTGCAGTGTCGCGGGTAGCCTACCCAGCAGGCGTGATTTTTCGGTTCGTCACTTTATTGCTAAGGTTAAGCTAAGTGTAATGCATATTTTTAGCCACAAAGTGATGTAAAAGTCTCAAATGAGCCGTAGTCAGCACCAAATACCAACAAAAGAAACGTCATTTTGTATATAGCCTACTCACAGGGGAAATTTGAAGAAAGTTTTATATGTAAAATCCCACTGCAACCTTAGTTTAGTCATCAAGCCGTCGAGTTGTGTGTATTCATATTGGTTTACTATCCGCGTAACGGGTAAGCAGAATATACAAAGGTCTTCTCAACAATTATGTGTATCAACCTTGTATGAAGTAAAATTAGTTTATCTGTGTGTTGATCCGGAAATCCTATACCATTAATGATCGTAAGTAGCACGTTTTAATCTTGCGATGTGGAGTAATTTGCAGGTGAGCACAAGTTCACAGAAAAAACTAAGTGTAATCTTTACCCGGATTTCGGAGTAAAGATTACCTGCAACAAAAATTACCCCATGAGGGTAAACTTTACCCACGCATCTCTGGTATTCTTCTGCATTTACCTACGTTTGGTGAGTAATTCTCCATGTTTACCTCGAAGGCCTTGTAAACTTCATATCGTATGCTTGCAACCAGCATCACATCGCATCTTGACATCCAAACAGCGTTACTCAAAATAAAATTACCGAGTGATTACTTTTGTTGTTTGTTTGCAAATCTACAATAGTTTGCTCGGATGAGCAATTTCACCAACAATTATGCAAATACAGCTGTTTTGACAAGCAAATTTGACAACTCTTAAACATGGTCACGGTCTTTAAAGATAAATGGTAGTCTATCGGATATGACAATGCAAAGTTTCCGACGGAAAATTTCCAACAGAGAATTCTAAGCAGGGATGGGAAAGTGTAATACCTGATGTAATTTACA
>CAKNWT010197416.1:0-15383 GCA_932066315.1 Andricus coriarius
TTAAACGTCATCGATGACGTTTAACTTATGAGCTAAGGGCACTACTGACAAGGGAGGGGCAGACATGGTTTTTTGTGTTTTGACTGGTATTTTTTTTAATGAAAGGTTATTACTGGGATGCTTATTTTTCCAAGCGGTAAGATGGGCTTCTTAGACAGTTTCAACTATAATGTATTTTTACTTATTAAAAAAAAAACGCACATTTATTATCTTCCCTTATAGAACTGGTTGTGACACTTTGCAATTATAAAATATTTAATAACTTTCTTTAACAAAAAACTCACTTTGCTATATTTATATCTTCTCTCGTTTACAAAATCATACTCATTATTTAAATTATTTATTCTGTAACAGCCTTTAGTTCTTATATTATTTAACAAGAGTAGGAATGTGGTGTTTAAAAAATGTGGAATAGGGTCATGCACTAATTTTATTTTATTTTTGAATATTAAAGTACATGCTTTAAAACCACTAATAAAATCAGTTAGTGTAAAAAGAACTTTTTTTCGAATTTATATTTGAAAAGGAAAAATTTGTACACATTTCAAATTCCTATTTTTGTCGCGTCCATTCCGCCATCTTGAAATCACGTCACACGCTTTCAAAAGCTTGTGAGTAAGCGGGGGATTCACATTTTTTAATAAAAATGGATAGCAAACAGTGCTACCATTGGTTTTTTATGCCTAAATATAAGAATACATCTATTAAAAATCTAGGCAAATTATTTATATCTATACCCAAAGGGAGGAACGAAAAAAAAAAAAAAATTGTTCGGCATGAGACGTGTCCTACATCTTTATCGTGAACAGTATATTGTTCCGAAGATCATTTCAAAGTATGTAAATATTTTTATTTTTAATAGAAGAATATAAAATATGTTTTTTTTTGATAACATAAAACCCGTAATTGACTGATGTATTATGAAAAGTAGACATTTTTCAACTTTGGAATCATGATGCTAGTTTTAAATAAGAGTGTTCTTTATAAAGAGCGAATTAATAATTAATGATTATATTTTATTAAGTGCAAAAATTTTCCTATTTACTTTTTCGCTTTTACTCATCGAGTTTCAGCAGCATTGAAATTGGAGCACTTAACAATAAAATCACTTACCATAAGCGTACTCACTTTTGGCAAATTATCAGAGCTGGCCTTAATGTATCCAGGCAAGAAGAATTTTTTAAAATGAAGATATTACATTGTTTACTGGATTTAAGAAAAAAATACAAAAAGATAAGTTTTTATCATAGGTTGAAATACAAGTTTTCTTGAAATTGATTTAATGAGATATTTCGAACCGATTAACTGTCGAATAAATTCTTAAGATTTTTTAATTTAGATTTTAATTAAATTATAAAATTTTAATTCAATTTTGTTTCTTTTAAGGTACAATTAATTCTCAGAAATATTAAAGATAAAAATATAAATAGTGTTAATAATTCCTTATTAATTAACTTCAAGTTTAATTCTCATTTTTAATTAATAAGAACATAACATATAAATATTCCCTATTAGTTTCCTATTAAAATTTCCCTGATAAGGACGCCTAAAAGGCCTCGAAACATGTAAACCTTGGTAGTATAACAAAGACGGATAAATAATACAGAAATGAGAGAGAGGTGGTTTTGGATGTCTCTTTCTTTTTCTCCCTCTTTTTTCAATGGTGATATATCTGTCTCTAATGAGCCATTTTACGATGTTTTTTGTAAACTTGATTCTCTTATTTTAATTCTTTTTGTGCATATATTGAATTTATTGAATATTTGTTTTTAAAAAGCAATTTTTTGATGCACCTAATTCTTTTTAAGCCTTGTGCAATTTTTTTGCCCAATTTGGGGTTTTAAAAGTTTGAGTTGGTTTTAAAAATGTACTTTTAAACCCCTTTAGTCAAAACACGTTGATGATTAATCATTTAGATTGTTTTTATCAAACTGATAATGTATTTTCTTCGGCTTTGAAAGCGTGTGACTTATCAGAATAACCACCTTAGCTTATGAATTAAACGTGCATCATTGACGTTTAAAACCTCAAAATTTGCAATTCGCGCCATTTTCAGAAAAATGACAGGCCAAGGTCAAAGTGAACGTGAATGTGAAAATACATTATTGACTCCTGTAAAATAGTATATATAACAAATTTTCTCGGAAACAATTGGAAGCATATGGAAAATTTACAAACAAAAAATCAAGCACAAAGTCATTAAGCTTATTCTATAAGGAAATATTGCAACAAGGAAGTTTAAATTTTCGTGTTTTCTCATATTAGTAATATATCTAACAAAATAATGAACGTTTTTAAATGTTCTTGCGCTGATTTTGAATGTAAATTTTCGTGGAATTTTTTTAATTTAGGAAGAAATAAGAAAATTGGGTGAATTTAAACAATGCTTGCGTTCTGATAATATTTACCGTCAAACGGGGTAATGCCTGACATGTGGGGTAAATTCGGACACCTCTAAATTCCCCAAATTCACAGGATAAATTAATCAAAACTGTTCCAAGAATCTGGAATCAGATCATACATTAACTGTTTCTAGATTTTGTTCAAAACGACCTACCCTAAGTAATTTAAACTATCAATTTAGGAATGTCCGAATTTACCCCACATGTCCGAAATTACCACGTTTGACGGCACGCTCAAAATTGATGAAGTTAATATTTTTAATTTCGTAAAATTTCCTTAAATCACATACCCTCTATTAATTTTTAATATTTTTTTCTAAATAATTACGCATATGTTAATTTTTAATTTTTCTTTTCATTCCACAATCCACCTGATGCAAAACAAGTTTGTTTCACGTCAAAAACATCTATTTACATTTTTCTGCAAAATGAGCCCAAAGTCATTGCGAACGCTGAAATTTCGATTTGTTTTGCAATATCTATTTATATACTTTGTTTGCTAAATTTACTAAGGGCTGATTTTGTGTTAAGTTTGATATATTTTTAGCTTTATGGTTGAAATTGTCGAATTTAAGTTTTTAATTGTACTCAATAATTCAGTTTACTTCTGAATACTTGAAATAAAAAATATTCAGGTTCAAACGCCTGCATTTTTTATTTTAATTTTGGGTGGAAAATAATTGTTGTAGCGAGTATAAGATCCCATAAATGAAAGATCAATCTTGTTTTTTTTTCATGTGAAAAACAGTTGGCCAAACGACAGCTGAAAGACGCCTTCATCAGAGCTCAACTGGGTAACTGGGTAAAGAAACCTATTGAACAAGATATGTTCGAAGTCGATATTTGACTAGTCAGGGATAACGATCCTCGAATTGGCCCTAAATCTCGAATTCCGGAGTGCGTTTTTCCGAGCGTAAATTAGATCGCTCGTTCAGTGTGTCACGGAACGGCAGAGGTTGGTATTAGTAAAGCATGAATTTTAGGATCTCAACATACCTTAACTAGTGTTGAATTGTACGTTGAAGCAAAAGCCACTCTAGTAATAATATATACAGGGTGTTAGCCATATTGCTCGAATGTTAGTCGTAATTTGCGTGGGAAAATGCGACGAATGTTTTTTGTTTTGTCGCGTAAGTTATCCTTGAAGAATACTCAGCTCCTCGATAAATGTCAGAAACTTTCGAATGCTCCGTATACGCGGGTAAATAAAATGTATTTATACACCTAACTTTTAGTATACACTTTACCGTAATCTATACAATTAAGTAGAATTACAATAAAGCGTATACTAAAAGTTAGGTGTAGAGGAGCCGCACTAGTTGAGGAAAGCTCTACCTTTTCACAGTGCATCAAGTTCGTTCCTAGAAACTAGGTATATTGAGTCATTTTTGACAATTCCATACACTGTTGGAAAATTAAGACAATACCTGAAGGTTTCGCGTACGAAAGAAAAAAGATTAGCAGTCAGTAGAGTAGACCAGGAAATCAAACACTGACAACTTGAAGTTTGTGTAGAAACTGGTTTGATAAAAGCGTTTAATGAAATTGTCAGTTATTGATCAATTTTTATTCCGGCAGTAGACTTTACGTTTGCTTCAAGTATCGGAACCGTGGTGCATTCTAATAAGAAAGCAACCCGTTACATATCCTTTCTTCAGTCTCGTACTATCTTTCTCGCACGTAACGTTCCAACGCAACTGTAGTTACGCGCAAGTTGAATAGCAGCAAGTCAATCATAAATATTATTCCAATTCAGTCTCTTTACGATATTTTGTAGAAATAAGCATACTCTCCAAAACAACTCCAAAAAAAGGAGAGTAAGTCTTTTCTTAAATTTA
The DNA here is from genome assembly GCA_932066315.1 of Andricus coriarius. Classification (NCBI taxonomy): domain Eukaryota; kingdom Metazoa; phylum Arthropoda; class Insecta; order Hymenoptera; family Cynipidae; genus Andricus; species Andricus coriarius. The sequence continues at coordinate 4,241 of CAKNWT010197416.1, forward strand.
GAATTAGAAAATGCCGCTCCCGTCTAATCATTAATTTGTATATCCCAATATTATCCCAAGGCTGTGATTGGATCTCGAATCGAACCAGTTTACGGTCGCGGTAATCAGTATTTGACAAGAGTGAGAAACGTCAAACTTTTCTTAATTTATCTTCTTCGATTTATTCATTCTAAAACAATACCGATGAGGTTCTATGTGAAGCATTTACGGCAAATAATATTAATATTAATTAATATTTGATAATTACGAAATAACTGATATAAGTTTGTGCAACCCTCCCCTGCTGTATTGTCATCGCAATTCAGGCTGTACGTTTTTTTCAGTGTATTCAACCCAATCAGATTATCATCATTGGGACTATTTTTAATAAATAAAACCTTTTGCACATATGTGTTTCTTCGTGTAAAGGGATGCAGAAAAATGACTTGCGTAGAATATATAACCTATCGGGTTTTTTTTTCTTATTTTTTTCTTCAATATTACAGGAGAGTGAAGATGCCATTTGCGAGGCCTAAAGTTTACAAAAATTTGTATCCATATTCTGCTTTTATATAAATACGCTGTACGAGTAGGTAGCTACATTTAAAATAATATACACGTAAAGAGTTCTAAGATTAATTGCCTCACTATGCCAGCATCGCCATAATTGTAGTACTGCCGTAGTGACACACTGCCCGACGCCGATCCAGTTTGTGCAAAAAACTCAGAACACGCATAATAGAAAATAGCGTACTCCGAAATCGATTTTCTATAGCCCTGTTTACTTTAGGCGAAAAATGTATTGCAAGTATGAATCTTAAAGCCAAAGTTTTATTTACAAAGTTGTAATGAAGTTATATTAGGAATATGTATCTACACAAAAAATGATATTTACTTACTATATAAATTTACGTTCGAAAGGAGTACGTAACCGTGTTTAAAACCATTTTCTTTTATTCTTATTCGAAACCACTACTTTCATGTGCCAATATAAAAGTATGTTACGCAGACGTGCACACAAAAATCTTCAGTGTGCTTAATTTGACGTATATCGCTGCGAGCCAGTGTCAGGCAAGGATTTTGCATAATAGGAATGAGAGCGCAAGTGTACTTAAAAAGCAAAATTTTTGTATTCGTAATTATAAGATGAACGATCTGACTGTACGAATAATACTTAAGTACCGTATATTTAAATTTAACATTTTTGAACCTAAAATTGAAGGGCCGCACTGCATACGAGCGTAAGTGCTAAATTTCGGAAATGCGTATTATGGGCTTAAACTAATTTTTTGTCCGACCCCCTTGAAAACGCGCCATTGCATGCACGTGAAGCAGGCGTAATATGGCCGCTTCCAGCCCCTGTGATGTTCGCACATGCGCACTCCGCCACCGGGCCAACATGAAACTTTACGCCCGCTACACGTACACTGCATCCTGCAAGTGAGAATATGGAGAAATTGATCTTTATCTTTGAAAAAATGGTGTTACTAGACCCGACAGTTTCCCTTCTGCAAAGTACGCTATTTCTTCCTTTCACCTATAATCTAAAATTTTCCAGTACACGAAACATCCTCTATCTACTTCACATGCTTGTTTTCAAGGAGGGGGACAAAAAGTATGGTGTGTATCAAGGGCGTAAAGCTATTTTGCCTCGTGTGACTGCCGCCCACGCTTGTCCTTTTCACAATTCAATAGAGCTTAGTAATAGCTCAAAAGGACTTTTTTTTAATTTAAAAAATAAAAAAGTTATGCAAGGCTTTGTGTGTCCTTATTTTCGTTCGTGGGGACGTGCCGCACCATTGATAAGGGTTTTTCTCGGATGTGGTTTCTTCTCTCAGGATGTTCCTTTCGCAGTTTGATAGAATTAAGTAATAGCTCGAAAATACTTTTTTTTGCGAATTCAAAAATAAATCAGTTACGCAACTTTTAAATGTTAAAAATAGAGTTTTTTGGGATGCGAATCGCCGATCGCGCTCTTTTCGCAATACAATAGAGCTAAATAATAGCTCGAGAATGCTTTCTAGTTTTTATTTTTAATTTCAAAATAAAAAAGTTATGCATCTCTTTATGTATCAAAATCAGAGTGTTTGGGGACGCGCTGTACCGTTGACAAAGGTTTTCTCGGAGATGGATGCATCTTTCAAGATGTTTGTTTCACGGTTCGATGAAGCCTCACAATACCTCAGACCTTTTTCGAATTTTTTTGTTTTAAATTAATTGCGTGAAAGTTAGACAGTTTCTTGTTTCTCCTGTAAAATTCGGGGTTTGGTACTTACGCCCGTATGCGGTGCTGCACTTCAATTTATGTTCCATTTTTTTGTTTTCTTATCATGATCACTGATATCCTATAGTTGAGATCGAAAATATTGGCAGCGCTGTAGTGGATCTTTGCTGCTATGACAACCATTTTGTTTTTCATGACGGATTAGAAAAATGATGGTCGTAGCAGGGCGCAACTGTCAAGTCATGGATTTTTATGATTTTTGGTTATTGCATTGTGTATATGGCTACAAATGTTAGTGTATTATTAGTTTTTCTATATTTTCAAAATTATTTTTAGTTGCAAACTTGGGTAATTTCTTCAAATTTTGTAAACATCGCTGTTATTGATTTTACAACAAAATTCCTTTATACAAACTCACGCTAACCAAATCAAGACATAAATTTGGGTACTAAGCGTGGCGTCATAGAAAAATTGAAAATTGATTACTCAAAATTATCAAGAAACATAAAGGTATGTACCAAACTTTGTGATTAGCTCAAGTAGACTTTTCAAAAATGGGACGTGCCGCGAGAAAAGGGACCTTAGGGTTTGTGGGCGAATTTTTCAGTAGAAGCGATTGAAGAAACGGTCGAAGTCAGACACTTAGAGAGTGGGGACATTCTCCGGAATCCATCGCCTCCACTTATACGACTATATCTTCTCGCTCCGCGTTTAGTGAGTCAGTGGATTTCTCGGGCCGTCCGCAGGCGTCGAAATAGGCGATTCACGTCTCACTTTGCAGCTTAATAACAATTCCAATTTTTCAGATAAAAATTCAATCCTTCTTTAATATGAAAGAGCGATTTATAAACTATCAATAGCATCAAAAACCTGAAAATCGTTTTTTAACCCTAAGGTCCCTTTTTTCAGAGATTTTAAATATCTTGAAAAAATAACCCAAATTTTCAACTGCAAATATTTTTCAAGTTATTGAAAAACCCTTTCACACTAATATTTGTTATCCTAGACCCTAGAGAGACCATGCAATAACCAAATTTAATAAAAATTCATTAATTGACAGTTGCCTTCTAAATAGAACGTCCTAATAAAACTAGTAACTAGCATTGATCTCAGAGATCACTTGGCGGCTAAGAGAGGTTGAACTATAGCCTTAATAAGAAACTTGATTTACTGGATTGTTCTTTTTAGCAGAAATTTAAGTGAGGGGTAAACAAGATATAATTTCGATAATTTCGATCGTCGGAATGGCCTTAATTAAATTCCTTGCCTAACATAAGAATAACATTAAAATTTACTATTTCAATTTTACAAAATATTATCTTAATTTTCAATGTATCAATCACAGCGGAAAGAAAAACGTGCATCTATATTTAATCTTGTATACGGGTCGTTCTCCAGAAAGGGATCACTTTGTAAGAAAATCACCTCTTCGAAATAAATACCAAACACTTACATTGTAAAGTCAAAAACATGCACGGATTATCTTTAAATATGATTACAAACAAAGCTACGGCAGTGAAAAGTTACGAATTTCTGGAGGATTACCCATATATTATTTACATTCGTGTATCAACAACTTTGTACTAAAGCGTGCAATAAGATTGTCTAAAATTAAAACACTCCATTTAATAAACTCAAGCTGAAAATTGTTCGAGTGAGCAAAAAATGCGTAACCTTTATGTTTTATATCGACGTAACGCGTATTACAAAGTGTCTGCAAACCTCTTTCGATACTTATTTGCGAAATTTAATTGTATGCAATTGCATGCAGATATAATAAAATAAAATAAAAAACTGAGTATAATTATTTATCCACATTAACTTTATAAAATTCCTCCATTCTAACGTAATTTCTGGTTTATTTGCTTGCACCCTGTGTTGAATATGATTTTCGAAAATTTTGCTAGAATTCGTCTTGAAAATCATATTTAAGTTGTGGTCAACTTCTCATTTTTAGGATGGCTAGATCTGAATTTTCTTTGAATGTGATATGCATATTTTTTGGTGCATTTTAGGTGTACTTGTACATTTTGAGTTAATTTCTGCATTATTGCAATCTTATCCTCGTAAAACGATCTAGTTATACAATATTTTATAATTAAGAGTAACTGATATACTTTTTTGGTTCATGTTTCTCAATAACCACAATTATATATAGTCGTTATTGATTCATGTTTCTCAATAACCATAATTATATATAGTCTTTATTGATTCATAGTTATTTAAGAAAGTCATTTACACAGGTTGTCTAGCTACCCGGGATATCCGTGAATTTTGTGCACCTTTAAAAATACGGGAAAATGCCGGGGAATCGTGAGCAGGTTCGGAAAATTTGTGGTCATACATTTAAAAAGAAATCTTTCTTCTCTGCATAAAATTATTTTATTAAATTATACGATTCAATGCTAAAAGCGTGTGTAATCAGTTAAACGGCGTAGATTTGTTTTATTTTTTTCTAGTTTTCCGACCGTTTATGTTCCTGAGTTTTGAATTTGAATCTTTTGAATTTTAATCTTTTAAATTGTAGCTTCAAAATGTGTTTAAGTCAAACGCTCAATAATTGACACGTATAAAATTTGGAAGCTCTCAACATAAATCAATTTAATAATTTTAAATTAAATGACGTTAAACTAAACAATTTGAAATTTTAAAGTCTTATCAATGTAACAGTTGACAGATTTCTGTTTAAAAAATATAAACCCACGCTATCATTTTCAATCCTCTAAATTGAAGAATGAATCAATAAATCTGTTTGAATGTTGAAAATTATATAATTTTGAAGCAATTTTAAGTTAGAAACATTCAAAATCGAATTTAATAATCCTTCAGTTGTTTCATTTATACATTAAAATAACAAATTTAACTCGCAAATTAAAAATTGGACAAAATGAAATAAGCAAAATTCTAACCTTCAAAGTTTCAGTTTATTGCTCTGAAATGTCAACGATTTAAGGCAGATTCTATTGTTTTAAACAATTCGCAGTTTCAAATTGTTTAGTTTTGAATATTGTTAAATATTGCTGAATTTTGAAGAAAATGTCCCTTTTTTATTAAAAAATATCAATTTGCAATGGGTTGAAAATGGATATGTGTAATGGACCGAAACAATATTTTAACATGTTATTTGAAATTGAATAAAATCGTTTAAGTATAATGATATTAATTTGAAATTATTTAACAATTGAAAAAAGTTTATAAAGTTTCAGTCATTTTTAGAGCGGATTAGAGCATTTGTTAAATTAGCTGACGAGCGCCGCTCGGTTGTCAGATGCGGAAAGCGTTCGTTTTTGATAATCTAAGAATGGTTTTCACAGTTGCAGCTAACATCCCAACCCTCAACAAATTTAACATTGCAAATCTTTGACTAGTAATTAATTATATTACATATTACTTAAATCGTATCATCACGTTTACGTTCCTGGGTTTTTATTTCCTGAAATTAAAAACATGAACCTTTACAAAATATAAATATTTAAAAATTTGATAATAAACAAAAATTAATTATCAAGCTTTATACATTTTTGAATTAATGGTTGATAATTTCGATTTTAAAGCGTTTGAGATTTAAATGAAATGTGTGAAATGAGTTTGAATTGAAAACGTTCAAATTAAAACTTAAACGAATCCGAACTTAATTTAAAACTTAAAAAAAATGTAGTCGCGAAAAATTGAGATTTAGCGTTTACAATGAAAATTTAGGACTCCAAAACTGTAACCAATCACTATTCAATGCCTGGTTCTAAAATCTTTTCATTTTTAAGGCTTGAATTTGAGAAATTATTGTCTTAATTTTTTATTGTTTTGAATTTCCTCTGAAGGGATTTAATTCCAAACTGATTAATTACAAATCTTTTTAATTGAAAATTGTGCAATCTCTCTAAGCACCTCACGATGTGCGGATAAACATTTCAACATGTAATCAATCCAGGCCATTGATAGGTAGCGCTGGTAGGATGCTGCGTTTTTGCAGACACATCTATCGTTGAGCAGGTTCTCCCGAAATCCTGCTACGCCTTTCTTTGTGCCGCGTTGTTCGTACATCTCTGGCCACACAGGTCCACTTGTCTGAACAATCCTATCATTTAGGATAGCTGTGAAGATCTTATACAGTGTGTTCATTCAAGTGATTGGCCTGTAATTCTTAGGGTCAGCTAAGTTGCCCATCTTTGAAAGGAGTACTGTGCGCCCTTTCACAAACCACTCCGGTGTCGAAGCGGAATAGTTCTTTGTGCCTCTTATTATTTTTTTTTTCACCTCCTCGGTAGTGATAGGTGGGTTCGTGCACGGACTGTCAAACATTGGCAGTGAAATTCCTGCTAGATGTTATGTAGTCAATCACACACTGAATGCGGGACGCATACCGCCTTGCCCAGCCTATCTTTGTGCTGAGTTGATGCATTCGTCTTCTGTTTTTATGCTCAGCCGTTGGTTTTGTTTTACTGTTTGCATCCGGCAAAGCTCTCGCTGTGTGATACACACTACAACTGATAATCCAGAGGTCGGACTCTTCGGAAAATTCTCCACGAAGCTCGTCATCCAGTTTAGCCAGATCTTTGGCCTTGAGAGCAACCTGGATGTTGATGTTTCTCCGTGACCTGAAGTATCGCTCTTGCTCTATTGGATGCCTGCCCGCGTTCGGTCTCGGTGTCGCATCTCTTTCTCTGTTGCCGACTTGTTCTGGCTGCGGTAGAGTAGGCGCTCCGCTTACATAACCCCTTTTCCGGAATTCCTCGGCACGATTTCACAGACTGATGCGAAAAGTGCGAGAGCTCTGGGGGTTTCTCGCACCACAGAGCATGCAGTCGTGCAATGTTACCTTCTTGTTTACGGTAGTCGGCATTGTTGTCCGACCCATTGTCTAGAGCCATGCGCATTCAATTGTTTTGAACCGCACTTACTACAACTATTTTTGGTGTTATCATTGCTGTTCCTACGAGCAGCTAGGGAAAAGGGTTCTTCCATCCTTGTAGAGCCCGGTATGCAAGGATAAGGCTGCATACTCTGAGAGGTCGCCCGGTATCCTAGAGTCGCCGTTTGAGGCACTTCACTCGGGTGCCTTTCAGCTTTGGGCACAGCTGTTACGCCTCCGCTTGGCGGTTAATTCCTTCGGGACTATCCTTACACAATTTTCCGCGATTGCTTCTTAATTATTGTAACGCGGAATAGTAGCGTATTTGGGTCCTAAAAATGTATAATTAATTTGGAATCGATCGACATGCAGCTTGGTTACCCGCGCTCGAAAAAAAGGTTTCAAAAATTTCTCCTTTGCAGAGTTTTTGAATTTTATTGTGTTTCAATTTTTGTTTACATACCTGGGGGTCACAAAAGTCTTCTAATTTTTTTTCTGATTTTATTCTATCATTTTCTGAGAGATCATTCCTATTTAATTTACCATTGTTTTCGGATTTTTTTAACACGTTTGCAAATAGGAGTTTTATTTGAGGTACATACAAACTTTTTAGTGACAAAAATGCATTAGGAAAAAAATCCGCAATACCCAGGATCCTAAATTAGCAATACAACGAATATTGAAAATTTTTATTTTGGTAGTTTATGAATTTCGATTTCTGGGTATTGGGGATTTTTTTTTCTAATGCATTTTTTTCACTAAAAAGTCTTCATGTACCTCAAATAATTATCATCCTATTTGCAAACGTGTTTAAAAAAATTTCCGATAACAATGGTAAATTAAACAGGAATTATCTCTCAGAAAATAATAGTTTGAAATCCGAAAAAAATTGAGAAGACTTTTCTGACCTCCAGGTATGTCAACACAAAAATGAAACTCAATAAAATTAAAAAACTCTGCAAACAAGAAATTTTTGAAGCCTTTTTTCCGAGCGCTGGTAACCAAGATGCATGTCGATTGATTCCGAATTAATTATACTTTTTTAGGACCCCAATATGCTAATTTTCCGCGTTGTAGCGATTTCGAATTCCAAAAGAATTTATTTTCGACCCACCCTAATACATATATTCAATCGAATATGATTTGCGATGGTTTGATAAAACTGTCCAGATTTTTCCTTTGATTCTGCTCTCACGATCTCTGTACTTGGAACAATCAAATCGTAATAATTAAAAAATTTTAAATCCTTAATAAGTCCATTGTTCAAGTATAAGATATTTTTGAGTGGTTAAAACTTGATGCTGCCAAGATTAAAGACCTAAAATCCTTAATTAGTCCACTGTTCAAGTATAAGATATTTTTGAGTGGTTAAAACTTGATTCTGCCAAGATCAAACACTTTGGCAGAACTCAAGGAAAAATCAGTACAATTTTGATATCTTGCATGCCTTCAGACGTTCGTCTTGCCTTGAATTTAAAATTTTATTTTAAAAGTATCCAGGAATTTGAAACTGAAATTTCTCTATACACCCTGAATACTTGCGTCTTTATCATTGCGATCTTAAATTCAATTCCTAGTGTCTCCGCTACCGGAGAAAATTGTGCATGCGATAGAGAGCGTGTGTGTGTGTGAGTGAGTCTACGTCTTAATACAAAAAATGCATCGATAGTAAAAAATAGAATGCGAATTGAAATTATAAAAACATCACGTGTGTACAATTATAGAATACAATGCCTACGAATGTCAGTTAATCCTTAATTAAGGCACTCTGACAGATAATCTAAATTATTGACGTTTAAGGTGCGCGTTAAAGTTTCGGTTTCGATTCCTTTGGAATAGAACTGAGGGGTCTATGACAAAGCCACCGAACGCGTCTTCGGGTTGCGGATAAAGGGCCCCTGTACCAAGGGTTTCTGCTGAATATGGTTACAATAATTAATAAGCAGTCGCAGACAATTGTCCAGGGATGGTCTGGAAGGAATAACCCCTAAGCCAGGGCTCACCACTTCAAGCAGGTGCCGACTGCCACGACTGCCTGGAAAGGGTTAACATTCGGTACGGTCCCGGCTCGTTGCGGCTTATTGTTCACACCGAAGGGTCTGATTTTTTTCTACTTGTATTCACAATACATTTCATTTTTTCATTTCAAACTGTAATTTACCGTGAAGGATTAGGGACCAGTCCAACGACAAGATTTATGAGTGCCTGTTCTCGGGCCTGTTTGACCTAGTCTCGCGACTGCCACTGTCAGTATTGGTACCTGGGTGAGGTGTCTTAAACGGTGACTCTGGGATACCGGGCGACCTCTCAGAGTATGCAGCCTTATCCTTGCATGCGGGGCTCTACAAGGATGGACTAACATCTTTAAAACAAAAGTAGACAGTAAGGAAATTTACTTTTCAGATAAAGGATCCCAGGAACAAATGCAAAATTTGCCAAAACAACATATTTGAACGAACGATGACAGATCACCAACTCACTCCTGAAGGCCCGGATTAAGAAAGCACAGGAGAAAAACTTCCACGAACAGCTCCTTAAGAAGAAGATGCACGGCATCTTCCATATAAATGTGGAGGATCTGTTGATGTATGAGCTAACGTTTGCTTTCCTTAAATAACCCGGATTGAATTCGGGTACGGAGGGTTTCATTTTGGCATGTCAAGAGGGTGTCATTTCCACTCTAGCATACTGTCGCGACATTTTGAGCCAAGAATTTCTCGATGATAGCTGCAAAGCGTATCATGCACACCCCGAGCATCTAGGACACATACTATCTGGTTGTCCAATTCATGCGGGAACGACCTAAATCAGGCCTCGGCGGCGAGGAGAACTTCGGAGATTCCAGCTCCTTTAACAGATGTGGATCGCTCGCTTCGTCTCTCCCACCACGAGTCTCTCCTCTATTTTAAGAGTTCGGGGTGGTGGTACATTCTGACGTCATAGAACCAAGTCTCGAGTACCGCAGTGGGAAGGGTTCTTTTGGGGTGACTGAGATTCGAAATTATTTTATTTTTAATATAATTGCTTATAAACTTCATGATGTATAATTTAAGAAATATTAGTTATTAATAATATAATTTATAAATTAATAACATGGAGCATATTACGTGTATAATGGAAGTAATCAATAGAAAAAAGCATGACATGTTAGGAGGCATATATTTATTGATCATATATATTATATACTTATGTTTTGATATCTCCTTAAATGCAACAAACATTTTGAACTGAAAGTAAATAGTTAATAAGAAAAATACATTCGGAGCTGCATACCGTGTTTGAAATTCTTAAAATGATCGCAAATATCGTTATAAATAAATACATTTGGAGTAACCAATAATCATGTGTAAAGCGGTGCACATCGTGATTTTTGCAAGTAGTAACTAGCTGTCACAGTTTCAGTGAAAACTGTCTTGAAATTAATGCGAATACAATTGTAACTAAATAAACATAAGAAAATTAGCACAATTGTCATGAAAGCTGCAGTATTTTAGGCACAAGCAAACTGAAATATTACATTTCAAAATATCCTATTAAATTGAAGATTTGCTCAATGTTATTAATTTATGAATTATATTATTAATAATTAATATTTCTTAAATTATACATCATGAAGTTCATACGCAATTGTATTGAAAATAAAATCATTTCGAATCTCAGTCACCCCAAAAGAACCCTTCCCACTGCGGTACTCGAAACCTGGTTCTATGACGTCAGAATGTACCACCACCCCGAAATCTTAGAGTAGAGGAGAGACTCGTGGTGGGAGAGACGAAGCGAGCGATCCACATCTGTTAAAGGAGCTGGAATCTCCGAATTTCTCCTCGCCGCCGAGGCCTGACCTACATCTAAATGCACAATGCTATGGAAATAGAGTCCATTGTCGAGAATGAGAAGTGTCGGATATACTGGATCTTCATATACTCGCAATTGTTTCTGTTGTGCACTCGAGGCCTGACATAGTTCTTCTTGAATTCGAGAAACAAACCATGTTCGTTATCGAATTCTCGGCACCAGCTGACAAAAACATCATAGCCAAGGAGAATGAAAAGAAAGAGAGGTATAAAGACCTTATAAGGCAGTTGCGACGG
>CAKNWT010197419.1:0-13231 GCA_932066315.1 Andricus coriarius
ATAATTATTCTTCATATTTATCAAAAAAAAGCAAAACCCAAAAATAAATAAAATTTTTAATTATTTTTGGGTTTTACTTTTTTTTTATAAATATGGGAAATAATCATGACACGTGTGTCTAATGGTAAACTAGGAGGGTAAAAAAACTACTGGACAGCCCTAGGTCCCATAGAAAACTACTGCGCGTCGAATTAAGTTAAATAAATCTCCTAAACTGTCCTGAAACTTGCCGCGTAACATTCCCTCACAAGCAGACATTTTTTTGATTGACCGAACCTTGCCATAACCTTTCATTGCAATATTCCCAACCTTACATTGCAAGTTTCCGAAAATCTTCACCGATTTTTTTGTGCTTTCTGGGTCGTGTAAGAAAATTCATCTTTTATGGCTTGAAAATTTAATTATATTGATAAAGTCTTGTTTTTCGGTGGAAAATTGAACTGTTTTGTTAAAAATTCGTCCTTTTGGATTAAACATTCATACTTTATGGTAGAAAAGTCATCTTTTTTTTATTAAAAAAAAACTTTTTTGTGGAAAATAAAACTGTCTTCGGAAAAATTTGTCTTTCTGGATTGAAAATTTGCATATTTGGTTAAAAGTTCAACTATTTTGTTGAAAATTCATCTCTTTTGGTAGAAAATCTTTTTCGGTTGAAAAGTCAACTAATATTTTGTAGAAAATACAATATATTTCAACTTTATATATTCAGGAATTTAAATTAGTAACGTAATGTTAAAAGCAAATTAATTGATTTAGCCTTTAAAAAATAAAAAATAATATCGAAATATACTTATAATAAAACATGGTTTTTTCCAAAATATTAAGAAAATAAAGTTTCGTCCCAGGCAATATTGGTATTATTGTTTAACCCTCGGCATGCACGGAGATATTTAAAATGTTATTAATTTTCATAAATATCAAAATTGATATAATCACTATAACAATCACTCTCATTCAGTATTATTTAGAAATTTCCATTCTGTACTGAATATCCTGAATATAATTTATTTTCTTATGAGTGTTCTGATGTACATTATTCAATACTTATTCCAAGTACTTTTGGAATATATTTTTTCAATATTTTCATAATTTTTCTTTCTACATACTGATTTTTCTACAATTAGTCGTAAAAAAGAGTACGCGTCAAATTCAAACTGCGCGGTTATACTAGCAAAATGGTGGAACTAAGCGGTGGCGTGAGTTGGACGAAACAGGGCCCTCAAGTGGCTAGACCAGGTTTTATTGGATCATGTAAAAAACGACTCCCGTCACCCGGAACCCCCGAAACCGGACGGCAGATCGGCAGATCTGATCTCAAGATAGACGTAAGTTTTATTCGCCGAAGATTTCATTCACATTTCCACGATATAGGTAGTCTTTTATAAAGTTAGGTCTAGCAAGAAAGCTGTCTTCCAACGAGGAAAGTTTGAAACATCTAAAACTCTTAAACATGGAAGAAGAAATGCTGCAAATCCTCCAGGATTTTGGGTAAGTTTGAGGTTACAGTACATAAAATTTGGTTTCAAGCTATAATAAAATGATTATTTTCTAAATACAATTAGCACATGTTTAAGCATGTGAATTAAATGTGAATTTCGACTAAGGTGACGGGTATTTTCAGGTTTTCTAAATTAATATTAGTTAGAAAATAATAATTCTCCAAGTTCTCTAATTTGTAGAATGTGTCAAAATTCTGGCAACAATTCATGTTAGAAAATGTCACTGAAGTTCATAACGTTTATCAACGAAAATAATTTTTCTTTTTAAATTACTCAAATCAATTTTATATGTTGAGTTATTGCAAAAATAATGTAATATAATATTATTTTAGATGATAATAACTCATTATACGTTATATTTATTATTTTAACCCTTTAATCACCAAGCCTAAAACCCGCTGAAAAAATTCAGGAATAATGTATGGCCGTTTTGTGATTGATTTTTGCAGTAAATTTTTTCTTTTAATTTTTATTGTTTCTAATTCTAAGCTTATTATTATAATTCGAATCTTATTACATGCAAATTCAAGAAATTCGAAAATAGTGAACGTTTTCAAAAATACTTAAACCAATGTTTTGTTCGGCAGTGAAAAGAACAGGCACCCTCTAAATTTTTTCGAGTGAACGCTTCACTTAATATGAGTGAAAATCCTGCAAATCTAGCTTCAGTGAAAATGTCACTCTAAATGAGTGAAAATCCACTCACTTGTGGATTCCACTTATTTTTAAGCGTGAAATATCACTCTGAATCAAGTGGAAGTTGAGTCATTTAGAGCAAAATTTCCATTTGAGCTCGTTTTGCAAGATTCTTACTCATTTTTATGTGAAAATCCACTTGAAGAAATTTAGAGAACACTTTTTTACAGCGTTGGGAAAACGCACAAAATACTGCAGATTTGAAGAAGCTACTATTTTAGTGAAATCACTCGATTTGAAAAAATTTCTGTACATTGAAGTTACTAAATTATTGGAAATTCCCAAAAATATAGACATTTTGAAAAAATTATATTTTAAACATTCAAAATGATCGTGAGACTTTACTGAACAAACTCTCGTTTGAAATTTTTCGAAATTCTATCACTAAAAAAAATTAGAAACAAAAAGACAAACAAAGTTTACTTACTTCGCTCTCCTTATCGATCAACACGTGCAACATATTATGTAAAATCGATAATATCAACCGCGATTAATTCCGCCAAAGCCTTTGACACAACCTAGTCACGCAATGTGGGGTTAGGCCCTTTTGTTCCCTCGGCACCCCTTAGGTTAGGACCTGGACTGACTTTGATGAACTTTTAAAAAATGAAAAAAATTTTTTTTATTTTTTTAGTTTACACCCCCGAAACGGCGTTTTTCTGAGGAATCCAAAAATGTGTAAAAGTCAATTTCGAAAAATTTGTGGGATAGGCTCTTTTGTTCCCCGACCCTTCATTTTATCTAGACGCACCCTATGAAACGTCCGAAAAAGTGCGATGGGTGCATAAAACGCAGGCTTTCGAGAAGAATATTGAGATTAGTATTTTTCTGATGTTATTTGACATCAAATACAAGTGATAAGTGAAAGAAAATTTAAGAACCGGACGTTTAGAAGAAAGTTATAATTCTTTTTATATACATTTTAGAATGCGTGGGTGGATAAAACACAGTCTTCCGATGAGGATATTGGGATGAAACATTTTCTTGTGTTGTTAAACATCAACTATAAGTAATTAATAAAGTAAAATTTGAGAACTGGACGTTTAGAAAAGAGATATAATTTTTCCGTCTTTATGCGTATACATTTTAGGGTACATGGGCGGACAAAACGCAGGCTTGCGATAATGATATTGGGAGGATACTTTTTCTGGTATTGCACAACATCCAGTGCAAGTAATTGAATCGTCTAGTTGCAAAACCGGTCAACTCCTCGATTTTGGAAAATGCGTTTTTTCAGTTTTTAGAATCTTAAGTGAACTTTTTGACTAACTAAAAACAAGAAAGCATGAAAAATCCGCTTAAATCCCTGTTTTATACGCGTTTGAAAATCACGATGTGCTGCAAAACCGGCCAAATCCTCTCGCCAGTGAGTTGCATAACCGGCCATCTCCATATCCGCTTGACGGCGCTATTACTAGCGGACCGCGCGAACGGAATGGTTATTTCTTGGAGTGAAACTCCACTCGATAACAGTCACAAAAGTGAGCTAGTGGGCTCACTCCTGATTAAGCAAAGAGTCAAATCTCACTCCAATCAAGTGAAGTTTCACTCTAAGAAATTTTAGGGTCTTTAAAAACTTTAGGTACTGTGGTGAAACATCTAAAACTTCGCGATGTCCAAAACTTACTGACGAAACATTTTGGACCAAATTGGGATACAGAAAACCGGTTGATTTTTTACAAAAATATCTTGTCATCAGCTGCTCAGGGAGGAGAAAGCAGAGAAGAAGAAAATATGGATAAAGAAGGCTCATGGATAGACCATCATGATTAGATGTGTGAGCCAGTCTAACAGTCCAGAGTCTAGATTGTGTTATGTTTTCTATTTTGTGTAAAAGTCTTGCACATTCAATGATATTCAATGTGAAAAAATAAAATTCAGTCACACGAAATATTTTTGTATATTTTCAATACTAAAAACCCAGTATTTAAATTTGTAGTGAAATTTAAGTTCTAGTTTGTAGCAAAACCGGCCAACTCCAAAGTAAAAACTTGCATAACCCCCTTCCTTTACGTGCCCCTGCCACCCTAAATTGTGTTTTGAAACATACTGTCCTTGTGTCTTTAAAAGCCAAAGAGTTTCCATCTCATTCTGGCTAAGTGTGACAGAAAATCAGCTTTCCCCAACAATTTTGTTTTTTGCAGATGGCCGGTTTTGCAACTAGACGATTTAATTAGTAGAATACGATTCGAAAACCCAACTGTGAAACCACAAATAGGATTCTTCTTCTCACAATCAATCCTAGGAAATATAATTAATAACTATGTCTGTATTTTGCAGGTACACAGGACCATTACTAAACTATGAGAAATTTTGTGAAGCCCTTGAAGTCGGACCAAAATCTGTGGAATTCACGGGTCTCGTAGCATGGATAGCGGAACAAATATCATTACTTAGCAAACTCGATGAAAGTGTTCATTCCACCACATCACAAGAAGATGCTAGTTCGTTTCTCCTAGAATTAAGCTCATTCCTCAAAGAACTAGGATGCATCAATCAACAGTTGATGTCGGGCAACGTCAATCAACGACTAGCAAATAAAGAGCAAAGACTGTTTCTTTTGGATTATCTCTTAACAGAACTTATGACTAGCGCAATGTTGGAATCTAAAAAACCTGCTGATGAACAAATGGAAGTTACTATCGTAAGTATGCAATTCTAGAGTAAATATCTTAATTCTTTAGAATTGCTTCGTATAAATTTGTTTGAATTTTACAGGACGAAACTTCCACAGCTAGAAATTTGAAGCAAGTCCTGGTGATGCTTAGATTTCAGAAGCCACCTGATAACATTCCTGCGGATGTGCTCTTTAAGAAAGTAGAAGCGAAACTAAGGGAAATAATAGGCCAGGTGCCTCAGGAACTCTTGAGCAAGCCGATGTTCGTCGGCAAATTGTCAAGTAATCAGTGGGAAAAATTGACACAATTGCAGAGAGAATTACAATCCGAATATAAAATTCGACGAGAAATGTTGCTGAAACGACTGGACGTAACGGTTCAGTCTTTTCTGGTAAGAATATTGCACTTCTAAATTGAAAGATTTATGTTTAAAATCATTTAAACTTTACTTTTTAATCTTAATTCAATTCTCAGACCTTCAAATTCGTAAGCTTTTAAACTGAATTGAAATATTTTCGGATATCGACACATTGAACTTTCAATTCTTAGAGATTCTTTTACCATTTCAATACACAGTCATCAAATAAACGTTCATTACCTTTTAAATTTTTTCAGTGGTCGGACAGATTAAAAAGCAAGGAAAAGGAGGTCATGTCCTGTTATAAGAGTAAAAGAGATGGTATGATAAGTGAACCAGACGTTTCGATTTCTCAATTACTCGCAGCGCGAGAGGACTTGGCAATTTTGGAAAAAACAAGCAACGCATCAGTTCGAAAAAATACCCGAAGTCAAGTAAACAGTGTACTCATAGGCTCAGTTCCTGATCGTGGCGGACGGCCTTATGAACAGGAACCCCCTCCTCCAGAAATGCCCCCCTGGCAAAAGGATCGCGCGGGAGGTCAAGGAGGATTTGGGTAAGATAATCACAAACATTTAAAGCAGATTCATTTTGGATGACGTAACTTCTGTAAACGGCCTAGACAGATGTTTTTGTTTTTAAATTGGTTCCAAATTATCACTGTTTAAAATTGAAATTCTTTAATTTAGAAATCTTCTACATTTTAAGTTCTGACTGCTTGAAAGATTAAGCGCAACAGTTTCCGAATTTTAAAAAAGAGGCTATTTTGAGCATTCCATTTAAATAATTAATTTGAAATTGTTCACTAGAGGTGTTGAAAAGTAAAGGAAGTCTTAATTTCAACCTGTCGTGAAAGGTGGGAGGAGAAATAAATCGAACAATATTTAGAGGTAGCTGATCGCAAATTTGTCTGTTTTTACAGAAGAATTAAGAGAATTAATTAACACGATACTAGCGGCAAAAAAAAGGCCTATCTTTGACGATTTATTTTGGGAGTGTAAGAAAAGTAATAGGATTTCTTTTCAGAGGGTTTAGTTAACACATATTGAAGTACTAACAAAAAATGTTATTATCATTTTGAAACAAAATGGCGGCGGCAGAGCCCATCTTGAAAATCGTCTTTTTTAAAAACACCTTCACGAGAGGAAGGGTTTCTCATAAAGTATAAGACTTGGAACAAAAAACCAAAAAAATTTATAATCTATATACTGCTGGCTATGTTCCCTCCTAGGGGCTTTGCTTTAAATAAAAATTTGTAGAAATAGTGCACTTTTGAAGAAATGAACCGATTTTTTGCCAAAAAATAAGCAGTAAAGTGTTTATAAAAAAAAAAGTTTACATTAAATTAAAAAATGTCTGCGTACTTCGGTAGAGAATGTAATTTTTAAGCTACTATAAAAATTTCAAATCGATCCATGCAACGGTGTTCAAGTAATACATCCTCCCAGTTTAAAAGAAGTGGTTTCGAGAAAAATGCGTTTAAAGTTTTACGAGCACTTAAATCCTTGAAATTTTTTCACATCTAATCTGCGATGCCTGCATCATACATTTGGCCATCCACGTTGACGCTCGCCTTTTCCTCTTCTTTCCTGGACGATTTGAAGGACAATCGGGCCTTTTTTCAGCATGGGTAAGCGATCGGAAAAAGCAAAACAAAAAAGAAAACAACGAAATCGTGTTCAGCGCGCGCTCCAGGGCGCTGCACAGTGGACCTTTTTTGAAATTCTGTCTCAAAATCGTAGAACTTTGGATCGGAATGACCTAGAGGGATATTTTTTTTGTTTAAATTAAAGAAAAAACCTTTCTGAATATAGAAAAATTATAGAGAAAGTCAAAAAAATAATAATTTTTACCTTGGAAATCTGTGTTGAAAATGGCATTTTTGGCAAAAAAAAATCGTTTATTGAATACTAAAAACGCTTAGATTTTAAATTTTATGTGCTACACATGTTTTTATATAGATTTTTGCATGCCCAATCCGAATATGATACGTAAATCGTTGTGAGATAAAATCCAAAATGGCGGAGACAATATGGCAGTCTAAAATTGTAAAACGAAACCGATTCAACTAAAATTTGCTACAAGTTGGGTTTTCAGGTCGCTGATTACAAATCCAAGGTCAAAATTTAAAAATTCAAAATGCGGATCCAATATGGCGGACCAAAATTGTAAAAGGAACCCGATTTGACTTAAATTTGCTACAAGGATGTTTTTCGGGTCGCTGATTTCAAATCCAGGGTCAAAATTCAAAAATTCAAAATGGCGGATGCAATATGGCTTTTTTTAATTCTCGAATTTTGACTTTGGATTTCAAATCAGCCACCTGCAAACCCACCGATAGGCTATTTTATGTAAAATAAATTTTGTTCTATAATTGTGGTCCGCCATATTGGAACCGCCATTTTTTATTTTTTTATTTTGACCCTGGATTTGAAATCAGCGACCCGAAAAACCCCCTTGTAGCAAATTTTAGTCAAAACGGTTTCCTTTTACAATGTTGGTCCACCATATTGGATCCGCCATTTTTAATTTTTTAATTCTAACCCTGGATTTAAAATCAGCTACCGAAAAAAAACCCCGAGTAGCATTCTTTAGTCAAATCGGCTTCCTTTTACAATGTTCGTCCGCCAATTTGAATTCTTGAATTATTACCCTGGATTTGAAATCAGTGACCCGATAAACACCCTTGTAGCAAATTTTAGTCAAATCGGGTTCCTTTTACAATTTTGGCCTGCCATATTGGATCCACCATTTTTAATTTTTTTATTTTGACCTTGGATTTGTAATCAGCGACCTGAGAACCCACCGATAGGCTATTTTATGTCAAATAAATTTTGTTCTTTAATTGTGGTCCGCCATATTGGAACCACCATTTTTAATTTTTTAATTTTGACCCTGGATTTGAAATCAGCGACCCGAAAAACACCCTTGTAGCAAATTTTAGTCAAATCGGTTTCCTTTCACAATGTTGGTCCGCCATATTGGATCCGCCATTTTGAATTTTTGATTTTTGACCCTGGATTTGAAATCAGCGATCCGAAAAACACCCTTGTAGCAAATTTTAGTCAAATCGAGTTCCTTTTACAATTTTGGTCCGCCATATTGGATCCGCCATTCCGAATTTTTAAATTTTGACCCTGGATTTGTAATCAGCGACCTGAAAACCCAACCTGTAGCAAATTTTAGTCAAATCGGTTTCGTTTTACAATTTTAGTCTGCCATATTGTCTCCGCCATTTTGGATTTTATCTTACAACGATTTACATATCATATTCGGATTGGACATGCAAAAATCTATATAAAAACATGTATATCACATCAAATGTAAAATCTAAGTCAAAGTTCTACGATTTTGAGACAGAATTTCAAAAAAGGTCCACTGTGCGCTGCGGCAAAATCGATTTTCCTAGAGTGGTGTTACTCCCTCCTTTACATGTTTCATTTTTCACCCGAAAGGAACAAATAAATCGAAAATGCAAGTTGAGATTCGGACTTCCTTTTTTTTCAACATCCCTATTTTACACTTTTTAATAATTAAAATGGTCGAGTCGAGTTTCAACTTCACCATGGTCGCATTGCTCAGTTTATTCATAGTTAAGATAGCTTTCAACCTATTTGAGCGAAACAAATTTTAACTTCGAATTAATCAAAGTAACAATCCACAATTAACAAAAGACCCCGTACAAAAAAGTATGGATAAGGCCTTTCGGTCAAGTTCCGTTTTATGGCGTGACCCAACTCTGATTCTATAAGTAAATACGAATTTGTGGACCCTTAGAGATCAATACAATTTCAGAATTTTTAAAAATTATTTGTTAATATTACAGGGGCGGTAGAGGTGGTGGAAATCAAGCGCGAGGAGGTGGCAGAGGTGGTGGAAACTTCAATAGTGGAGGTGGTGGAAACTTCAATAGTGGAGGCGGTGGTTCCAGAGGCGGCGGTGGTGGTTATGGAACCAGAGGCGGAGGTGGTTATGGTGGCGGTGGCGGCGGTTATGGAGGCGGAGGCGGTTATGGGGGTGGATATCGTGATAACAAAGACGCGACAAATAATTTTGGCCAGAATCGACCTGGCGGTCAGTACAATCAAAAGCCCAGAGCCGAAGACTACTTCCAATCTTCATCACAGTCAGCACAGCAATCTAGCGCCTATGAAAAGCGTGGACCATACGGTGAAAATAGAAGAGACGAAGCAAAACGGGGCAGAGTTCAAGGGGGATGGAGTCAAGGCGATTCTAATTATCAAAGTGGAGGCTACAGTCGTGGAAGAGGGAGGAATTACTGAAAACTATTTGAGTGAAAACGTATGCTTTCTTTTTTTTTTTCCTGTCGCGTAAAAATATTGTCGGTTTGTCTGCATGATTCTACAGTAAGTTACAGAATCACATCACGGAACTCATCAATAATAATAAATTCTTTTCTAAAGAGAACTATAGTGATTGATAATGTTATAAATTATTCACGAATTGTAATACATTAATAAACAAATACGTATTCCAGTATTGTATGGTTAGACCAATCAATTTGGTCAAAAATCGTAATACAAATCTTTTTCGTGCGAAACTTATTTATTTAGGATTACTGAAAAGGCTTGATTTAGGTTTATAAGTTCAGATCAAATTAATGAAAGTGGAAAAACGAATGTAAAATGAGGATATAATTAATACGGTTGATTTTCAGGGGTTTTAAACCATTACTTTATTTAATAAATCTGGTATCAAAACGTAAAAGTTTTATAATTGTATAAAACAATTATTTCTTAATTTTAATAATTACAATATTTACAAAATTTTCTAGACAAGTTAAAAATACATGCTTATGAAAAGAACGAAGCTATTGATTTACATTTTGTATTACTTTTTAAGTTTTTCGTGTTTCGTCTTTTAACCGTTTCCATACTTGAATCGAAACTCTGCTTTCTTTTAGAATACGCATCCTCGGTCATCGGTTTATTCATCTCTTTTTGTAACTCCTGCGCGACGTGATAGTCATTGTGCTCGAGAATTTTTTCCACATGTACCAATTGATGGCACTTTTCACATTTCTTTAACGAATCATCAGTCTCACAACTTGAACTCGACTTTATTAAAAAACTGTGAATCGAATTTCCGCCTTTACTCGAACCTGGTTCGGGAGGCTTGATCTTACTATTCTTTTTTAATCTAGCATGTTTCGCCAAAATGGATGCCTTCTTATTTATCTTAGTGCTGTTTTTTAAAAGTTCGGTAGCTTCTTTTTGCAATTCTGGTGGTAAAAGTGATATCACACCTGGATCTATGTCGCTTAGGTCTGGAAAGATTTCATGCAATTTAACCGTTACTTTTCCACTGCTATTTACAAAAGGTTCCACATTGTCCATTTTTGCTGCAGACCAATTACTTGAAGATACTTGCGCAGTGCATTGCGAAGTCTTCATTTCCGAACCATTTTCTTTTTTCGGCGAGGAATATTTCAAATCTTCAGAAGAATTAGCATCTATATTTTCTGCGCTATCGCGATGATCCACATCTGCGATTTCTGGTGCACAAATATTGTTAGAGTTACTATCCAAACTTTCATTATCTTCGTTATCTATTTCAGTCTCTAAAATTTCAGCTTTGGGTATTAATGTATCATCTGCACTCACATGTTTCTCCTTTAAAATATTAATAAAAAAAGACTGTTTAAAATTTTCAGAATCCAGAGCTGTGTCGAAACTACTATTAGACTTTGGTGCGTAATTTTTAAAGAAGTTTTCACTCTTTACATCTGGTTTATCTATGTTTTTGTATTCAAAGTTTTCTGAATTTACAGCCAATTTTGTTTTCTGATTGCTCTCATATTCAGAAGATGTGTCCAATGACTCATTCTCCTTCGTTTCAAGCATGAGTGAAAAATCGTTTTTATTTTCCTCCTTGTTGGCATTCGCTTTGAAGTAATTGCGGAAAAGCCCACTGCCTTTAGCTTGTATAAATTTTCCTGCAGAGAGACCTAGAAACGCGATTGGATGTTGCGTCGCTTTTGTGATAGCGTTGTAGCATAAAGAAGCGACTTTTTCCGGCTTGTAGGAATTTAGAGGACAGGATTTTGACTGAGAAATCATGGCTTTGTCTTGATAGAAATGAAAACTGACTGTCAAAAGCGTAGCACGCCGTTCGTTTTCTTCAAGATCCTGTTCCAAACGTTCACAAACTTCAGCTGAGAGTTCACCAAGCCAGTGTTTTAACTGATAAAAAATAAAAGTTAGAATTAGGTCCTATGTATTCAGGTTTTGGTTTTCGCATTTAAATAATTTCCTTCTCAATTCGCACTCACCACATCTGCATTGTCGATAGCCTGCCTTCCACGAAAATTTTTGCATGCCCCTATCGATTTCGATACTAATCTTGTTGTCACTGGTTCATTATCAATCCCACGAGCGATATTGTACAACCAAGATCTGCATAAACCAAATTAAAAATTTTACTACAATTAAGATATTTAAAAAAAAATTAAACAGAGGTGTGCATTAATGTTAAAGTGTGTACCCTGTTTTCTCATCAAAAAATTTTTGAAGATCTTGCATAGAATATCGCAAAAGGTCAGACATAACATTACATTTGAGGGAATCGATTACAACCTCTCCTAGTTTTCCTCCCAGATTTCTGACTTTCTTTACTGGCAGGGATTTGAATAGAATAGGGACACCGCTCGAGGGTAATATTGTTTGTTTGTTAGGCTTATGTAAACCACATGCTAGCTTAGCCAGAATCTGAAAAAATGATTAAAATAATTAGAATTCACTTAGAAATTACAATTAGAGGCCTCGGACTCATATGAGAAATTCAAAATAGCGTGAATAGTAGCAGAATAGTGTCATGTAGTTTTAAACATATTAAATCGAGAAGTTAACTGTTTTGGAAATCTGGTGTAAAATATAAATTTCCCATAAAATCGCGTGAAATCCTTTTCAATCGTTTTAAATGCCATAAAAGCTTTGAAATCCGTTGAAATTATTATTTTAAATCGCTTGAAAATTTTTTAATTCGTTGAAATCTCTGAGAATCGTAGATATCCCTTAAAATTTAGTTTCATTTATGCCTTAAAGTCCTCTAAAAAAATCCGTTGAAATCTTTTAAATATCATTGATATTCGAAATACTTTTGTAAAACCCTTTGAAATTCTGGGAAATTCTTTAAAAAGCTATGAAAATGTTGAAATCACGTTAAATTCCTTGAAATCTTTTAAAATACCCTTAACTGTTTAAAATCCCTGGACATTTATAAAATCCCTCAAATCTTGTAAAATCCCTAGTAATTCCACAAAAAGCGAGTAAAATTCCTTAAAACATGTTAAAATCTATAATATCTTTCAAAAATGAATAAAACCTCTAAAAATCCCTAAAAATGCGATTACGCCTTTTAAAAGCTATTAAAAACTATTGAATTATGTTGAAATCCTTGGAAAAATTTTATATTTTTTTTAATCCAACGAAATCTGTAGAAACGCCTTATAATCTTATGGAATCTTCTAATTTCTTTTGAAATCGTATGAATCCCTCGAATATTGTAAAATTCCTTAAAATACTTTGCAATTTCGTAAATACCGTTAAAATTCCTTGAAGTCTTTTAAAGCTTCTGAAATCAATAGAAATTCCTTAGAAACTGTTTAACCTCTTGAAATTTTCGATAATTCTAAGAAATACCTAGAAATCTGTCAAATCCCGTACATCTTGAAAACTGTAAAATCTTTAAAAACGCCGGAAAAAATATTTAAATCTTTAAGATATAGCAAGACTACACGCAATTCTATGCTATCCCTAGAAGTTCCTTAAAATTTCATTCTATTTTACACACTCCGTAAAGTTCTCTAGAAAATCCTTGACATTCCTTGAAATTTTTGAAACCTCTTGAAGTTCCTTGAAATGTACCAAAATACCCCAAAATCATTAAAGTCCTTAGAAATCCATTGCAAATTTTTTAATCTTGAATTTCGTTGGAGATTCTATAGAATTACATAGGTTAAATCGCGTATAAAATCAATTTTTTTCTAAAATATAATATAACCTTTCAACATTTTTTCAATGTGTATGCGTATACCTATA
>CAKNWT010197426.1:0-12592 GCA_932066315.1 Andricus coriarius
GTGACAAAAAGCGTGAAAATCGGCTCAAAAAAGTTGAGGACCATGAATTACAGGCTCTTTTGGATGAGGACGATACACAAACACAAAAAATGCTTGCCGAACAGTGAGGTGTTACTCAACCGGCCATTTCCATGCGTTTACATGCCATGGGAAAGATTTAAAAAATGGGAAAATGGGTACCCCATGAATTGAACGATAGGCAGATGGAGCGACGCCAAAACACATGTGAAATCTTGCTTTCTAGACACAAAAGAAAGTCGTTTCTGCATCGTGTGGTGACTGGAGACGAAAAGTGGATTTATTTTGAGAATCCGAAACGAAGAAAATCGTGGGTCGATCCCGGAGAACCATCAACTTCTTTCTCAAGACCTAATCGCTTTGGACGCAAGACGATGCTGTGCGTTTGGTGGAATCTACATGAGAAGCTGATTTTTCTTCACGACAACGCCCCATCGCACACGTCAAAAATGGTCCAAAACTACTTGAAAACACTCAACTGGGAGGTGCTACCTCATCCCGCTTATTCACCAGACCTGGCCCCTTCTGATTACCACCTGTTTTCGTCGATGGGTCACGCGCTCGCTGAACAACACTTCGATTCGTACGAAGACGTCGGAAAATGGCTTGACGAGTGGTCGGCATCGAAAGATAAAGACTTTTTTTGGCGTGGTATACATAAATTGCCCGAGAGATGGGGAAAATGTATAGCAAACGAGGGAAAATACTTTGAATAAAGTTTATTTTATTTTCTGCAAAAAAAAACGACTTTCTTTAGCCTAAAAAACAGCGGATTTAAGCTTATACACCTGGTAAATGTGCCGGGCTTTATAAGCCCGCTTACAAATTTCCTCCAGGCAAGCTCTAATAGCTATTATTTCGGCCTGGAAAACTGTAGGGAATGTGCTCAGTGCTGTTGTTATCTCAGCCCTGGGCTTCTTCCCATAGATATAACTCCTGTTCCCAAGGAGTTTTTAGAGACGTCTGTGTTCAAAATGAGACCTCCTGGTGTAAATAATTCTCCCCTGCTCCCTTTATCGTGCCATTCTTCCCTTTAAGGGAAGATAACCTTGAAGAGTTTCATGAAGGATAATTTCCTCAACATAAAATCAGTTTGCATAGCGAGAATATTATCCTCGCATAGCAAGCGCTTACTGATATCATGTAGATCTTTCACCTCAACATCACTAAGGATGCCCCCTACCAGGAGTCTATAGACTTTCGTTGCCGCAATCTTTCTGATGAAAAGGTGCAACGGCGGGATGTCCAGAATGACCTCAAGAGGCTTTTCAGTTGTTTAGTAGTACTCATTAGTTCAGTCCACCAGATCGTTGATGCATACATCGAAAAAATTAAATATTTTGCTTTAATTTTTGGGTAGGGCTAAAAGTTTTCTGGTAGGTGCCAAAATAACTCCCGAAAAATATCAGTCACGAAATTCAAGAGCTTCAGGAAGTCACAAAGAAACTCTCAGACAATGAAAATAAATTGATGTCCCAGGTGGCGTATTTCGTATTTGAGCATATCTTTTATTTTATTTCATTTTTTCTAATTTATGGTATGGCATGTCACACTGCAAGTACTAAAAATCTTCGATTTATATATGTTCCCTTTCGAGTAGTCTGACTTGTTTTGGTTGTTAACTCTTACTGTAACTTTATACTTTACTATGAGCTTCATCTTCAGGAAAATAATAGCATAATTGGGCGGATTTATCCTCATATCCGTATACAAGCGGAATTTCGCAAACTTCCGAATCTTGTTTAAACGACAATTAGGCATTCTCACAATCCATTTAACTTTAACGCAATCAGAAATAGAAACAAAAAAGGAAACTTTTTTCATCACCTCAGGCGCTTGCGTTTAATCCCACCCAAACAAGAATTCTAATGCGATCGGTATGGATAGATATCTGGAAAAAGGCACTAATTCGACCGATACCTAAAATCTCCAGTCCTATTACCACTAAAGACTTCAGGCCAATTTTGATCCTAAATGCATTATCAAAGCCACTTGAAGGTATTGTGCACAGTAGGGTGTCCTAAAAAGACGCAAGTTTCTTCTTTTGATGAGGCACACCCTGAACTTATTCGGTTTGGTAAAAAAATAAATGCATATTTTTCTTTTCTTTTTAAAATAATTTTAAACCGTGGTCCTGGGGCCTTAAAGTGTCCAAAAATGATCAAAATGATTATTTATTGTTAATTTTCGTAAATATAATTATTCTTTGCCAGGGAATGAAACTGATGGTGCCATACGATCCTCTTTTTATTATAAGGGAAATTTTTTTGTGAAAAAATAATTTGTCGTTTTCCTGTATCTTGTTAAGTCATTTACGTACCAAGAAATCCAATAAATAACGCATGAATTCTTTAAAATTCAAGATATAATATTTTAACCCCTATAAAGGGTAGTTTTTGAAAACAAGGGGTAGTATTTTTGGGCTAATTGGGTAAACATTTTTTTCCTGAGCGTATAACACTAACAGTTGCATTCCCTGGCAAACTATGATTATATTTACAAAAATTAACCATAATTAATCATTTTAATCATTTTGGGACACTTTGACCACGGTTTAAAATTACTTTTAGAAAAATAAAAATATGCATTTATTTTTTCACCAAATAGAACAAGTTTAGGTGGTGCGTCATAAGAAAAAGGAACATTGCGTTTTTTTAGGGCACCCTAGTGCACAGCCAACTAACAAATTTTTTAGATACCGATAAATTATTAGACCACATGCAATCGGGCTTCAGAGCCAAACACAGTACACTTACAACGTCCCTCAAAATCACTACCGATGTTAAGCTGGCGACTGATGAAAAGCAGATTACGGTTGTAATTCTATTTGACTTTTTAAGGCTTTTGACACAGTGAATCATAGCTAACTTTTACAAAAACTTAAATAATTCAAAATTTCTAATTCAGCAATAAAGTGGTTTGCTTCCTACTGAAGCAATCGCTCACAAAGCCTAGTAACGCGCCAACATGTGGAAATGGGTGGAAGCTAAGAGTGGGGTCCCGCCGGGGTCCACTTTTGCACCTACACTCTTTAACTTGTATACCTCTGATCTTGGAGATGATCTAAAATATTGTAAGTACCTTAAATACGCGGATGACTTCAAACTGTACCTTTCAGAACCAGTTTTAGAATTGAATAGATTTTTCAGTCAGATCCAAGAGGACATAGATCGGGGCGTGCTTTGTGCTGAGAATAATGGTCTTGCTCTAAACTCAGCTAAAACTAACGCTATTATTATTGGGCCTTCGGCTTCTCCCTCCTTGGATGAACTCGCTACCTTCCCTCATTTGAGGGATGGTAAAGTTACTATTATTTTTCAAGAATCGGTGAAGGATTTAGGATACTTGCTCAAACATACTCTGTTTTGGAAAGAGCATGTAATGGCGATTTTTCGGATCAACTAGGATTCTCCTAGTTAAGAGTTTGATTCTCCCGTTATTTTATTACGGATGTATTGCTTATGATGATTTAATGGACAAACTGAATAGGAAGCTGGAACGGGCATTAAATGCATCTATCCGTTTTATATACAATTTACCAAAAACTGAACATATTACTCTACATCGGGTGAGAGCTAGGTTCTTGCACGTGGCTAAAAGAAGACAATTTTTATGGGCAATTTTCTCTTTACAATATCTATAGAAATGAAGCTCCTCAGTATTTAAGTGAATATTCCATATCGTGAATATTTTTTTGATAAAAATCATCTTAATCATGTCAGACTTCGTGAGATGAACTTAGCTTTAAAAATACCAAAGCACAGAAAATGTAAACTCTAAAGATCCTTTATAGTTATAGGGACACATCTATGGAATAGAATACTACTAACTATTAGGTAAGCGCCCTCTTACTATCATTTTAAAATTGATTTTACAAAGTATTTATTTAATAATTCAAATAAATTACTCGAAATTACGTATGTTGACCTCTTAGTACCAATGCAGTTTTTGATGTTATTTAATACATGTAATATATTTGCAACACTGCTATGTACTTTAATTTATAACTTTTTGATTCGAACGGCCTATTTTATATATTTAATACTTGTTCTTATTTCTCAATGATAGGTACACCAGACTCTTAGTTCATAATCGCGCGGTCACACGCGGTTTATGAATTCCTAGAATTGCTGGTCCACGTAGTTTCTCAGGGGGCAGGGAGAGAGACGGTTGCGACTCCGCCTCTGAAGGGACGTAGTGCACAACTACTCAGTCAAGTATATTACGCAATATTATGGAAAAGGTTCAGGCGGCCCTGATTGTTTACGTTTCCATACACGCGCTTTATGCACAAGGCTATATGCAGGTAACCACCGACACTGTTCATCAACCGAGAGTCTGGTGTAGTATTAATTTACTGTTAAACACAATTACAATTACATCACCTTTCCGCATTGTATTATTAATGTGGCAGGTAAATGCATAGAGAGCGTCTACGGTGGATTGGCCTTGTCAAGAGGCAAATTTATTCCTATGGAGGGGGTTTTCCGTTACGATTTCCTCTTTCAAGTTAAGGTCCACTCCGATTCAATAAAGTTAAATCAGTAGTTAAGAGGTAATCTAATAAATGCTCACCACCTTTTCGGAAGACAGATCCGGAGCTCTGTCTACGGGTGTAACTTGGCTTTTGAGAGTATTTTCATGGTCGATAATTTTGAGAATTTCGGCAACTCCTTGCTCTGTAGTTATTGCAAGTTGAGTAGCTTGACTTCTCGCCTTGACATCGACAACCTTTCATCCAGCCGTTTGTAGGGTTTGGTTTTGGATTGATATCCTTTAAAGCCCTGCTGCTGGTTCCACGGATATACTAGGAATCCAAGCCAGCAGCTTTACAGGCATTAAGAGGTCTTTGCTGTCGACTGCTTTTATCTTAGCTCCCACCCAAGGCTGTTATCTGCCAACAGCTTCAATGAGATAAGTTCGGGACACTTCGTCCGAAAAAATGACGATAAAAATAGCTTTTTTGAAACTGTAATTTTCAAATCTTGGAATGACTTCTCCAGGTTACATCCCATCGATTTTATTCTCTAATACCGCTTTAATTGCTTTAGCCTAGTCATCGAATCTCGTTATTGGAAGAGTTTGGCTATAAGAGCCTGTTGGACCTCTCAGCTGCATCTTCTTCTGTTCCCTGGTTTTATTCGGTATCCTGCTATTAAAATGACTCCTCTTTAGAGTCCGGTCTGGCTAGTTGTTGCGTCCGATTGATTTAACTGGCGTCTCAACCTCTTCCTAGCATCTCCCGACAAACCAGCTCGTGGTAGTTTTTTCGTTTGTTTTGACACCCGACATTAGTATCGCCAAAGTTATTTCCAGATGGTTTCCCATTTATAGATTCCGAAGTATGTTCTATGGCTCCTTCGGTAATTTCCATCTTCACAGGGGAAGGCGCTTTTTCCAGAGGGGTCGTTACCAACTCCACCTGAGTGTTTTTTTCTTTAATTTTGATTTTAAAGAACTCATTTTGTTTCCACGAGTAGCTAGTGGAATAATAGGTTCGACCCTACAGAGACTTGCGTGCAAGAGTAAGACTGATTACTCGGGAAGGTCGTCCAGTGTCACAAAGAGGCCGTTAGGACACCTTCGTACCCATAGGTACCAAACTGCCACGTTGAGTGAGACACTCAAGCAATATCTGTTCGTATGCCACCACACCAACGGAGGGCTGTTTCTCAGTCGCTATGCGGGCCGTAGTCCTTTCCTGCCCCGATTCCAAAGTAGTTGTTGGTCCGGGAGAGACCTCGGTCCAGGGATCCAGGAAGCCCGTGTTAGCTAAGCTCTTTCACCCTTCTACCATACTACACTCATACATGCCAGGAGAGCCCGTTTTTTTTTTGGTAAATAATGATGTATTTTCAAGTTTTTCAAATAAATATTGTATTTTTTTTTTTAAATTCACACCTATATTTGATATTTTTCATCTCTAAGCCATCTCTACACAGAGGTCTGTCCGGGAAATATCCGATCTTGTGCTTCAACTTTGTACTTAGTTGTGCTATTGCCAAAACACGTATTTACCTCTGTGAGGCCCTCCACTAAGTGACATGGGCCAGCGAGTCTTTAGTCGACTATTGTATGCTGTTACCTAGATGTCTAACCACGTACGTCTCGTATTTCAGCATGACGGAACGCCCCATACAAAGACTGTGCATTCAATTTTGCCTTAAACTTGGCCATTAATGTTTGGAAACCGTCGTTATGATTCAGAAAGTGTACGGCGATGAGTCTATGAGTGATACTCAAATTAAATAGTGGTTTAGGCGATTTAAAAGTGGTCTTACTTCAGTGGAAAGTGACCCTCGCTCTGGTAGGCCCGCAACGGCCTAAATAGCGCAAAATGTGGAACGAGTGTTAACAGTGTTAAGAGTCTTGATTAGTGGAAATTGCCGTTTAACAGTGAAAGAGATAGAGGAAGATCTCTGGATTCCAAAAAATATTGTTTCGGAAATTTTTAGTCATGATTTGGGGAAGTGGCAATTGGATCCTTCACCAAGACAACGTACCTGTCGATTCATCGCAGCTTATTCAGCAATTCAACAATTAATTTATTTACTCAGCCGTACACAACTTCAGCAGCCCCCAATCAGTCCTGACTTGGCATCCTGTGATCTCTGACTGGAAGACAATTTTAAGAAACAGAGGAAAGAAAACAGAATGCGAGGAAGCAGCTGTTAGATATTCCGAAAGGTGATAAGAATTAAGTCTTACTTCTGGTACTTCACAAGGTCGGATACATTCCGGACTGACCTCGTAGACTAATAACTGCGAGAAATTCACCATTTTTAGGTGCTTCAATCATTTAACTTTTTAAAACTGCCGCTAACGCCACTATATGTTTTTGAAAGCCCATAAAATCCTGCAAGGCTTTTTTTTATTTTATTTATTTATTGCGGAGATATGAATTTGTTAACTAATTATCATATCTCGCGTATTTTTGAAAAAATTTCCATTTTTGTACAGTCCACTTTATTAACAATACTTTCTTACAGAAAACACATTAGGAAGTAACTCCGATCTTTACCCGATTTTTCTGAAACCTGAAAGACTTTTAAATACTTAACATGCCCAAAATGATCCATGTTTGCAGACGTGGGGTGAAAAATATAACAATATTTACAAACCTCTTAATTGGGAGTTTGAAAGATGGATATTTGTGACCGTCCGCGAAGAAAGGGACCTAAAGCGGAAAAAATCGATTTTATTTTTTACACCAACCGATAGTTCTTCATTTGCTCTTTTATAATAAAAAATATTATTACTATATTTAAAAAATTCGAATTGTTACTCAACTGCAAAGTGAGGGCCTCTTATGGAGTTCCTGTGTTGGACCGTCTCTTCAATCGCTCCTCCTGTAAAATGAAGCTATTGAGCCTTAGGTCCCTTTCTTCGCGTATCATTTGAAGGCAAAATTACTCCCGATCTTTGGTAGAATTTAAAAACAAAATTAAGGGGCCCCAATTCGTGTTTTCTAATTAAAATATTTAATTTAGGTAAATCAGCACTGCTAATAAATTATTTCACTTTGGCATGAGAACAGCGCATTTTTTAGAAGTGAATTACATCACGCGAATGGCAGAATTAATATATATATATATGTGTGTGTGTGTGTATGTGTGTTTAGTGCCCCTCCCCCCCAGATCATTCTTTTAATCAAATATTTATTTTATTTAAATAACGGCTGTAATGGATTACTTTAATTTGAACACATCTCACAGACTTCTCGAAAATATCTGAACGATACATTTCACTAAGAAAATTCATTTTGCGCATGCTTAAGGAAAATGAACTAATAACCTCGGTTATTTAATCAGAATAAGCATTTTATGCACAAAAATGGATTCTGGCCGGGAAAAGGTGCCATTCCAGAAAATAACACCCACTTCCGGCGAACTCGCGGTAAAGTTTCAGCTGTAACCCTGTCTGCCGACTGTGAGGCAGGTGGTTACGACGTGTGATGGACTCAATACGACGGTCCGGCAAAAGCATTGTGTGTCTTACGAACGCGGAGCGACTCAATGATGACCCCCGAAAGCAACGATTACACTCTCCTAAACTATATTGTCTTCGGAATTTTACTGGTCATTTTTTGATTCAAGAGACAAGAAAAAAGGTAATTTTTTTAGGGCAGTGTTATCAAAACGAACAGCTTAACAGAAGACTCTAAATATAGCCGACCTGACTCTCTTATTTGGTATTTATAATCTCTCTACCTTTTCTTTCTACTTGAATGTGATACAACAATTCATTCAACAATTCGACAATTTGAATTTGAATACAATTCAACAATATGATTGTTGATGGCTGGTACCGACAATTCAATAACCAACATAGTACGTTTATCGACGTCAAGGAAAACTATATCAGGCCTTGAGTGCTCGACAGGGCAATGGTCGAGAACATGTAGTTCTCGCAGGCAATGCTTTAAGAGTGGCAAAGATGATAATAAAACAAACTTAGTGCCACATTATGTACATTGATGTACGACCTTTCCATGTAAGTAGGATAACCAGACAGTATGGGTCCTAGGTGCTCAGGGTGTGCAGGACAGGCTCTGCACCTATTTCAGGAATGTCTGAGGCCAAAATGCGGCGACGGACTGAAGCTATGCTAAGGTGGCCGGCGAAATTTAAACCCTCCGTGCTCGGCTTAAATCCGGAAATGAGTACTCGAGATGGATAATAACTACTCTACAAAATTGCACAGCTCACTATGGGAGTCTCTCCATAAGAAAAACATCCAGACAATAGGGCCGCCATATCCCTACATGGGATATATTTGGGCTGTGTTCTAGAATTCACTGGCGACCACCAACTAGTGCTTGGCAAGCGTGCGGGGGCAATGCATTCTCACTTCAGATATAAAAAATTCACACATGCGATGAGGAGTGGATTGATCTGGTGGTGCGTGTTGACATGGTCGAAGAACCGGACTCCGGGATCTGCTGGGTGCGGTTGCTACATCCCTGATATTAATCTGAGGTATAGCATTTAGATGGGGGACTTTACATTTCCCCTGATGACTGAACTCCAGAGGCTTTTTTACGTAAATCTCCTCTATCAATGACCGACCCGTGCTGCTCAGGTACATGAACCGAATAAGCTCGGGCCTGTCTCCTGAGCTCCTTCACATCAAAGTCATTGTCTTCAATTCCACTGCAGAATCGGTGAGCGAGCTGGGGCGCTTTTTTTTAGGGGGGGGGGGGGCGTTGATACCGTGAATGTCTTCCCTGGGCGGTCCATGTTCTTCCTTCCATTTCGGTGGACTTGGAATGGATAAGGTGGGCTGCCTGCGATAACATTATCGGAAACGGAGGGACCTTGATTAATCATCTGCGCGACTCTTATAGGACTTGGACGGTTTTGGACTAAAAAAGAAGGAATCGAAGGAATTACAGTTGAAATACATGGCTCTCTGAGGGTAATATTTTGATTTGCAATTTTATATGAAACTGAAAGATCTTACATAGCACATATTTTGAAATTTCAAGAAATCACTTGCACCTCATGCGAACAAACCCTTTCCCCAGCTGCTCGTGGCAACAACAATAACACCATGAAGCCACCACAAAGTTGCAGAGGCGGTTCAGAACGATTGAACACGCAGGGCACTCGACAATCGGTCGGCACACAGTGCCGATCACCCTAGAGTTCGGGGAGCTGCAAATAATAATTTAAATGTAAACACGGTGACGAACTAGCGAAACGTCCACATTGGGTGGACGAATCAACTCAAGGATGACGTGCTAGACTGCTACGATGCCAACATTATCCCTGTTCGCGGATTCTTTATGGCGCGTATGCACATTTTGTGGTGCCATAAGTACACGGAGTGCTTCCCCACCCGCTGTTTGAACAAGCTGCAGATGAAGATGAGGCAGCGACATTAAGAACAACCGCGGAAAGCAGACACTTTCTGAGAGATGATAGCCGTTTCAGGACAAAGAGGAACATTGACATACAGGTTCCTCCTAAGCCTCAAGATCTGGCTAAAATGGATGCCTCCCTTCGTGAGGATATCTCCGAGGAGACCGACCTCTGGACAATCAATTGTTCAGTTTATGGTGCTGCGAGAGCATTGGCTGATTCAAATCGAAGGCTAAAACCCACGATGGATCAAAAGAACAAAAGACGCTTGTATCAACTGAACAAGAAGATTGGATGGGCAAGACAGAATGCGTACCGTATTCAGTGTGTGATTGACTACATAACATCTGGTAGGCCGTTCACGGAAAGGGTTCGAAAGTTCGCTCAAGAACACGAGGGTTTCGCAGGCCTGTCGTCGTAATTTGATCATGCCACCCATCTCACGGTCGTGAGAAGTGTCCATATGTGTGATTTATTGCAAACAAGTGCATTAGGAATCTGGGGAGGTCAACGAGGCAGTGCGAGTCGCTATATTTATCCGTATCACTACTAAAAAAGAAATTAAAAGTACCCCCGTATTACCCTTTACAACATTTCGAGCTGTCACAATGATCTGCAATCTGCATCAGAGGCGTATGCAGAAAGGTGTTCTAGGGGTTCAAGAAAATATGAGCGCGATCAGGGGCATACCTTCACTCCATTATCGGCAGAGGAAGAGCCCCAAACTGGCTCCGTCAAGTTTGCTGGCGAAATATCATTTCTATCACATTCAGTTGTGATATGGCTGTAGGCACCTCTGACAAACTTGTTATTATACCATTGCGTTCTCAAGCATCTTCTTGGAAAAGGGATATCCTTTCCCTTCAAAAAAACCTTGAGCAATTTTAGACAGTCATGTGCCACCTGTTGTTCGCTCAATGTTTCTATAATATGAGCGCCTTGGCCGCCGATCCAACCAAGAAGAACTCCATTCTTCTCTTCTTGTAAAATATCAAATCCGGTTAGGTATTTAGTCCACGAAGCCAATTTCTCATTTGGATTAATATTACTCTCAATCTCCTTTCGCCAAATAAACTGAAATCCTTTTGTTCCCGCTTTCCACCAAACTTCATCGAACACGAGAAATATCTTGTTGATCAGACCAAACCCGAGACTTTCAATCCCTCGTCTCAAGTGATGGGGCAATAACGGATGAAATATTTTTTGATGATTTTCCTTTAAATAGCCAAGCGAACAAGTTATTATCGCACAATCCGCAAATATTTTTCGATTGTCATTTAAAGTAAGAACTATTGGCTTCAAGTCTTTATCATCTTTGCTGATTTTTTGCCTCCATTCGACTTTTTCAACAGGGCTATTCAGTCTTAAATTACTTTGGTTTAGACTGTCAGCAATAGCTTTTATTACAGAGCTGTATCCTGCCTTGAATATTGAATGTTCCTGTCCACCAACAAACTTACAAATGAGAGAAAACATAATTAGGAATTTTGATAAACAGTAATGTTTATAGAGAATTTTTTACTATAATTTATGAAATGTGAATAATTACCTTAAACTTACCCCATCCCTTGGCCGACAATTCATCCACTGTCAAGCATGAATTATCAATATTAAGGAATTTAATGTTCCAATCGAATAACTCCTCCATTATATTTCTAACTCTCTCAGTTTCATTCTTATCGTTTAAATACTTGATAAAACGCGTACGAAGAATCTGTCCGATATTTTGGCCCATCTCAGGATGTAGAATCTGATTTTTGCTCGCATATTGCTCGCATTCTTCCAATGTATATCTCACGAAATCGTCCACTTCAGTTACAAAATGTGATTCAATTTCAAGGCCATCGTCACGAATATAGACACCCTCAGCTTCGCCAGAATGATCATCAGATAAAAGGGATAACTGATGACAAAACTGACCAAGATCACTCTTGTCACCATGCAAAAACTGAGCTCCGTACTCTATTCTGTCTTCATCAAAAAAAATGGTGTGTATTCTACCGCCAACTCTATTCATTCCTGAAATTCATAGGGCTTTTTTTACCTTTGTGCAATATTTATCTTTTCTTGTGATTATGTTAATTTATTAGTGAACTTTAATATTTTGGACTTTCCAAAATCGAAATGTCCTTCGAAATCACGGAATGTTTTTGTAAATTTCTAAATGTTTTTTCTTTAATTTTCTAGTGAGTCAGAATTGAACAATTTTAAGTCAGGGTTGCCACAGAATTCCGACTTTTAAATTTCATGCCTTTTCCAGGGTTTCCAGGTTCTAAAAGTCCTGTAGCAGCCCTATGTATAAAATAAAACTTTCAAAAGTAAGTAATTTCAAATTCAAACATTAAAAATCAAACCAAAAGCATTTTTAAATATTCAGCAATATTAATTCTAGCTTTTGCCTTTATAAAAAAAAAATTGTTTTATTTAGGCATCAATTTAGAATTTAACATAAAATCTGCTATATGATGCTAAAAAAAGGAATCAAAAGTGACAAAAAATATTCAAAATTATCTCATTTTAAACTTTGAGATTATTTAATTTTACTTCCAATAAATAACTTTTCAGATTAGTACTTTTTAACTTTCACGGTCTAAAAATTATTTAATTATGAAAGCTCCTATTTTGAAATCAAGCAACTTAAAGTCAGAATATCAGTTTAATGGAGCCTTTATTACCTTCTAGCAAAATGTAATCATCGAAACCCTGTTTTT
>CAKNWT010197428.1:0-11067 GCA_932066315.1 Andricus coriarius
TTCATCAAGATTTAAAAAATAAATTTTTATTGTATTTAATTTAATTAAGTACAGAACCCTAATTTTTTTAAAGTATATTCGTGAGTGAGATATAAAGAAATAATTTGCAAACACAAAAATGACTACTTGAAAACCCTACTTTCTCTGTTTTTGTTTTTCTTAGATTCAAAATTAGTTTCTAATCTATTTTTATCAGCTGAAAGCTCTCGGATTTTCACAAACTTGTTTAGTGGCAGCTAAAAAAAAGATTATAGTGTAAAAAACCGAAATTAAAGATATTTTAATTGACGAAAATAAAAAAAATATGAAGATAACAAGTTTTTCAAATATGCACTTTGCGAACATAAAAAATCAAGCCATATAACAATCAACTTAAATTTGATTATAAATAAAAAATTAATTATATGTACACTGCTTTTGTGTATGATATTTCGATTTCCAAAAGTTTGTTTATAAAATCACAACGAAAATACTTTTCTCTGATATGCCGCTTCACCTATTTTATTACATCTTAAGATGGTTT
Organism: Andricus coriarius; assembly: GCA_932066315.1. Taxonomy (NCBI): domain Eukaryota; kingdom Metazoa; phylum Arthropoda; class Insecta; order Hymenoptera; family Cynipidae; genus Andricus; species Andricus coriarius. The sequence goes on from CAKNWT010197428.1 coordinate 524, forward strand.
CTTCAGAAAGTTTATTCGTTTTGATTAAAAAGCCAACTATTATATTTTTGTTTTAGAATTCGTCTTTTTTTTTGTTGAAAATTTTATTATTCTGTTAAAAATTACATAATTTTATTAAAAATTAATTCTTTTTTAATGAAAATTTAACTATTTGGTTGAAAATAAAATCTTTTATTGAAAATTCATGATTTCAGGTTGAAAATTGAACTGTTTTGAAAAAAATTGATCTTTTCGACTTGACAACATTTTTGTTGATTCAGCCATAAAATATAGTTCTTATATGGACAAAAAAAATTGGTTGATCAAGCTAAATTTGTTGGTTGTTTTAACCAAATATTTTGGTAGATGGAGCATTTGGTTGGTTCAACAAAAAAATGTTGTTAGGTCAATCAAATATTTGGTCGAATCAGCCAAAATTTGTTATATTGAAGCAAATTTTTACGTATATCCAAGCGAACAGTTCTTTTGGTCCTAGAATTTTGATTTTCTGAGTGCAAGGAATTAAGTTTTCAACTATTTTTTTTACATTTGTTGTTTTTTGTTGAAAATTAATTTTTTGGATTGAAAATTTAACTCTTCCATTTTTGGTTAAAAATTGATCTTTTTGGTTGATAATTCATGTATTTTGTTGAAAATTCGTTTTTTTTCGGTATAAAATTAATCTTCTACATTGAAAACTTATGTTTCAGGCTGAAAATTTAACTATTTGGTGAAAAATTGATCTACTTTGTAGAAAGTTCAACACTTTGGTAAAAAATCATTTTTTCGTTGAAAATTCAACTATTTTGGTAACAAGTTCATTTCTTTGGTTTAGAACTTAACTATATTGTTGAAAATTCTTTTACATTTTTGGATGAAAATGAATTTTTAAAATAGAAACTTTGACTATTCCATTTTTTCTTAAAAATTGATAATTTTTTTATTCGAAAATTTAACTACTTTGTTGACAACTAATTTTTCTGGTTAAAGATTTTTGATTTTAGTAGAAAATCGTTTGGTTAAAAATTTAATTAGTTTGTTAGAGTTTTTGTTTGTTAAAAATTAATTTTTTTTACTAAAAATCTTACAGCTTTATATTCAGTGAAAAATTGTTTTTCTTAGTTGAAACTTAATATATTTTAATAATAATAAATATATTTCGTTCAAGCTTCTTTTTTCTTCAGAAAATTATTATTCTTGCTTGAACAATTCATATTTTTGGTTGAAAACAAAAAATTTAACAATTTTGAGAAAATCTGATTTTTTGGTTGAAAATTCGTATTTTTAATAAAAATGTCAACTACTTTGGTAGAAAATTCATGTATTTTGTAGAAAAATGGTATTTTTTTGTAAAAAATTAATCTTTTAGGTTAAAAGTTCCTTTGTTTTGCTTGAAAATTCAGCTATTTGATTGGAGGTTCAACCAATTTGTTAAAAATTCATTTTTTGATTAAAATTCAACATCTTAGTTAAAAATTCAATAAGATATTTAAAATAATCTTGTTTGGTTTAAAATTCGCGAGAGTCTAGTGTAGACAGAGTAATCCACTATAATTTTGTGAAATTCAGAGTAATCCTATGCAATCCGGAATAATTTTAGGGAATCTAGAGTAATTCTGTTCGGTAATTTCCACTTGCTTTCATTCCTTCTTCTGGGCCAGCCTATCAGTTTCTATCTCGTGTGACGTTATTTTAATTAGGCATTGGATTTCGCGACACTTATTATGATTGGTCATAAGTAACGCTTACTCTGTGCAATGATTCTGATGGGTATAAATAAATATTCCCTGGCTACACTTGTTCGTGCCTGACGGCTCGTAAACGCTTAGAAAATCGTGATTAAATACTAATTAGATTTGCAACCCGGGCACGACTGTCTGCAGACTGACTGACTGGCCTCAGGGCAGAGTTCCTGAAGAAGCGGGAAAAGTGGGACGTGCACTGGCTGCTGGCAAGATCAATCTTGCTCTTTCTCTTTTACAGAATACGTACTCATGACTAAATTTACTTATATATTACAAATAATGATTAGTAAATAATGAAAGTAATTTATTTACAAAATTTATTTAGATCTCGCATACATTGTTGTCAAAAACCTCATTGGTTGCGACACTGCGTGAATATGACTTTAATTGGCTCTTTTCTGTTTGTTTATGTATTAAATAAAGATTTTGATTTTCTGCAACATCAATGGTGTAAATTAAAATTTATAAATAAGTAATTTTATTTCATGATAACATTCACTTCTAAATGCTTCTTAACGTTATAATAAAACAGAAAATTTTAATTATATTTTGTTAATATTGGTAAATAGCTATGGTCTTTACATTTTTCTACGACTCTATAATTTGTAAACTTTTTCACAATTTCAGAGGGGTAAAAAATGAAATTATAAACAAAAACTTATTTTGAAGAATTCGCATAAAATGTAGTATCTTGTTATCAATATTAAAAGTTTCGATTTCAAAACATTGATTTTAAGTTTAAAAAATTCAGAAATATGACACAAAAGAGTATAGAACATTTCAAGAACATTTTTGTAATTTTTCAAGATTTGGAGAATTCTTAGTAAAACTTTCAATCATTTTAAAAGATATTTAGAAGTTTTAAAAAGATTTCAAAAGTTTAAGAATATTGAAAGGTTTAAAGAAAATAAAAAAAAATTCTTAATATTCCTGGGAAATGTAAAATGATTTTTTAGTCAAAAAAAATGAATTTCAAGAGAAAATTCATAAAGATTTAAAACATTTAAAAAGAATTCCAAAAATTTCGAACAAAATATGGAAGATTTTAAGCAATTCTTTTAATTTTGTGGGATTTAAAAATAATGTTAGAAAAAATTCGAATAATTTTTAAAGCTTTTAAACAAGAATTAAAAAGTTTCAAAATTTTGGAAGATTTCGAAAAGAAAAAAATTTGTTTCAAGAGAATGAAATGAAATTCCTGGGAAAATGTAAAATTCCTTTTTATTTTAAAATATTAATTTTAAAATGAAAAAAAAATTTAACATATCAAAAGGTTTCCAAAAATATCAAAAGAAAATCTAGAAGATTTTAAGGTAAACTTTTTTTATTTTTCATGATCACAAAGTTTTAGGAAAAATTCTAGTAAGTTTTTCGAAAAAATTTTCTTTAAACTTTTCTAGAGCATTTGCGATATATCTGAAATCTTCGAAAATATTTCTAAATTTTCTCAAAAATCTTAGGTAAATTATATTTATAGAACGTTAAGAACAAATAAATTCAATGGGTAAATAGTTATTCCATCTTTTTTATTAATAGTTATTTCTCCCCTAAAAGTATAGTTTGTTTGAAATTTTTCTACATTCTTGACTGAAAACTTCTCTTTTGGTTGAAAATTAACCAATTAATTAAAAATTCATCTTTTGGGTTGAAAATTCATCTCTTTTGGGGAAATTCAACTTTTTTTTTGGTTTCAGATTCAATATTTTAGTTCAAAATCCATCCCGGTAGTTTAAAATGTAACTCTTTTTTTGAAAATTCATGTATTTTGTTGAAAATTCGTCTTTTTTACAGATAATTGATTTTCGGTGTCACAAATTCATCTGTTTTCGTCGAAATTAATCTGTTTTAGTTGAGAACTAATTTGTTGAAAGTTCATCTCTTTAGTCGAAAATTGAACTATTTTGTTGAAATTTCGTGTTTTTTGTATTGAAAACGAATTTTGTTGACTGAAAATTTAACTTTTCTAGTTAAAGATTCATCATTTTAGTTAATATTTCATCTTTTCGCTGTAAATTCGTTTTTTTAGTTACAAAATGTATGTTTTTTTGAGTTAATAATTCATCTATTCAGATGAGAATTCATCTGTTTTAGTTGATAAATTATGTATTTTGTTAACAATTCCAAAATAGTTTCTTAAAACATTTTCGGTTGGTCTCAGGAAGTTGTAAATCTTCCGGTGATTCGAAATTTTTATTTTGTAGTAAAAATTATATTTCTCGTTTAAATCGAAAAACTGAATAATGACAAAAATGATGGTGGTAATAAAAATTAAATATCTAATTTGAAAGTTAAAGCTAAAGCTGGAAGTTAAATTCAGTACAAGTTTGAATGCGTGGGCTTCTTGTAGGCAGTAATCCTGTCTACGTGAGATTTACAAGTACAGAGAAAAATATTTTTATTTGCAACGAGTGGCATTCGTTTAAGATCGATTTTGTTAGTTTAAGAATGAAACAGCTTTAGTATTTGTGAAACTTGTTTTCGTATTTGTATAACTAGCAGAAATGTTTTCATTTTTTTGTTACAGGTGAGTTCGACTTGTTAATACTTTCGTTCTTGGTTTACGTAAGTATGGAATTCACAAAAGATACCGGACGAGGTAATAACTGCTAATAATATCCGAAAAGAGTAAGGTTCATAAGTAAAAGCAAAATAAGAAATCGTTAATGAAAGTAGTTTTTCGAATGATCTAGATTACAAGATTGCTCATTGGCCTAGATTGGAGATCGAAAGAAGAGCCAATTTAGCTGAAGTTGAATCATTTGTCTCCCAAGCAACAGCTAATCTTCTAAATCAAGGGTATTGCCAAATCAAAAGCGCGATCTGCTTTGTACTTTAATCTCCCTCAGGGAATATTCTTAAGAACGCTTATGACAAGCCAACTTTCATTTCAGGCAAAACAAATACTCTGAATTATTTGAATTCGTTTGAGCTAAAGTAACACGGGGCTAATTCAAAGGAAGCAATAGCAACTCATGAAATGCAAAAATTTCGTGTACCCCAGTTTACCCTAATAGGGTATCCACGCTCTTTCCCCATTTTTTTGTCCCGCTTAGCTCAGTTTTACGGCGTTTGTAATTCCTTTACATTATTTTGAAATCCTTAGAATTTTTTTCAAGATTTTTAAATTCATTATGAATTCTTAGGGCTGCCACAGACTAATGTACTTGAAAAAAGTGAAACATATTTATTAACTTCAGCTTAAAAGTTACTAAAAGTGACTACTGTTCACAAAAAGAGGCAATTATCCACTCAGAAATTTCGATTTAAACAAATTATAATGTATTTTATTAGAAGCTAAATAAACCTTTGAGACTTGACTGCCGTATTTATATTTTGATGCTTTACAATAGGAACTAGAAAACTACATAATTATGAATTAAACTAATTTAAGTTTTAATATTGCAAACTGCACATCCTGAAATACTCTCAACACGGGGTAAATAGGGTGATTTTTTTACGAAAATAGGAGAATAAATTCTTTTGAATAAAATTAATGTAGTCGCCATATTGAATTAAATATTGAACGCTTTAAATTCCTAACCTTTCCAGTAAAATTATTTTCATTTCAACCAAATTTCTACTAAAGAACACGAATTTTGAAACAAATCCATGAATTCTCAACCAAACAGGTAAATTTTCTACTAAAAAAAATATAGTTCCAACTGAAAATGAAATAGTTAAAGTTTCAGTTAAAACTACTAATTTTAAAAAAATGCCAGTAAAATAGTTAAATTTTTAAACAAAGAGATAATTTTTCAACTAAAATCATGAATCTCCATCCAAAAAAATTAGTTTTGAAATAGCGAAATAGAAGAATTTTCAAAAAAAAAGATGACTTTTCAACCAAGAAGATTAATTTTTCAACTGAAATGATGAATCTTCAACAAAAATTAATTTTTAACAAAATAGTTGAATCTTCAACCAAAACAGATTATTAATTTTCAGCCAATCAGTTGCATTTTTAATAAAAAAAGATAACATTTTTACCAGAAAGAAGGGGAATTTTGAACATAAAAGTTAATGTTCGACCAAGAAATTTATATTTTTAACTAAACAGTTGAATTTCCAAACATAAAAAATCAATTTCTGCCAAACGAGATTTTTCATCAAAAGAGTTCAGATTTTAAGCTATAAACCCGAGTTTTGAAGAAAATTTTTGAGTTTTGAAGAAATATTTTGAGTTTTAATTCCGAAAGGATAACTTTTAAACGGAAAAATTCATTTTCAATCAAGAAAGATGAATTATAAACCAAAAAGCTGAATTTTGTACAAAAACTGACTTTTTTGCCAAAAAAGTTGAATTTTTTATCCAAAAGGACAAATGTTCAACAAAATAGTTGAATTTTCCATAAATAAATATGACTTTTCAACAAAATAGTTGACTTTTCAATTATGTAATTAAATTTTTAACCAAATAATACAATTTCTAACGAGCAAAAAAGACGAATTCTGAATCAAAAATATTATAGTACGCCTAGAAAAAAATCACTTGCATCAACGGAATGCAGCACTGAATACGTTCAATCATATATATTTTTGATCTCAAAAAATTTCTTGTATAACAAGAATATTTTTTTGATTTGAAAAACATTATTTCTTGAAACAAGAGGAATTGTCTTTGATCAACAAAAATAATTTGATTGCACGTATTCTGTACTAAATTTCTTTAATTCAAGTAATCTTTTTTTCTCATAGACTTTCCAACCAAAAAAAAAATTAACTTTTAGCCAAAAATAGTTGGATTTTCTTATTGGGTTCTACATGGACAAGGAATTAATATTGAATCAAAAAATATCGTTACGAATACGGACCATACAATATTCTGTGAACTAAGAAAACATTTGCTGTCGCAAGAAAAATTAATTGATTGAAGAAACTGGATTTTCTCGGCTTAAGTACATTCAATGGTAATTTTTTTCCATGTATTAATTCAATTCGCATTCAGACAAAACAAAAACAAGTAGAAGGGGAATTTTATTGAAAGGAATTCTTTAAAAAAAAAGGTTTAAGAAGGGGCTACAGGAATAGGGGAAAGAGAGTGAAGTCCGATATTGAATAGCATTTTCATACCATAGATTACTATAGATTTCTTACATAGATCATTTAATTTTTCTTTTTTTTCAGATGAAATCTAAAATGACATGAATTAAAGTAACTAAAGTGGCCTGTTCCTTAAAAAGTGACTAAAGTGATTTTTTCTTTAAAAAGTGAAAAACTAAAGATACCCCTAGATTCGTATCGGCAATATCTCTAGGTGTTTTCTTCATTTTGTAAAAAGAAAAGATTAAAAAAACAATTACATTGTTCTGAAACATCCTGCTGTTATTATAAGTAAAAGTATAAGTCAGAAAAGAATGTTAAGCACATTAGCAAATTCCTTACTAAAATATTTCCAGGTGTTTTTTAATTATTGTGATAAACAAATTGTTTAAACACTGACTTAATGTTATTGACATTTTTCTAGATTCTTAAAGTTTAAAGAAAAAATATAAACAAACCATATATCAACAGAAGATTAAATCATTATGCAACTTTCCAGAACCCTCAATCATAAACTATCTATTGTTTTTACCCCCTCCACCATCCCGCTTTGCTACTGTGAGATGAAGAATATAGATTGCAAATTTGTGCCTTTTTTATGAATAAAACTAAAAGTCTTATCGAAAAAGTAAAGTTACCCCTGGATTTATCTCTGGAATATATCCAGGTGCTTTTTTTCGTTTTCCCAACAAACTATTTTTTTTAACAATTACATTGTTTCTAATGTTTGGGAATTGGTTTAAAAAGCCAGGGGTATCTTTAGTTTTTCGATAGGACTATTACTTTATTTTAAATTAATGGCACATGTTTGCAATCTGTATGCATAGCAGCCCTGTGAATTCTACGATCCAGAATTTAGCTAATCATATAGATTTAAAACTTGTGCCATTAAATTAAAATAAAGTAATGGTCCTATCAAAAAACTAAAGATAGCCCTGGATTTGCGTCGGCAATATCTCTAGATGTTTGTTTCATTTTGCTAAAAAAAAATTATTTTCAAAACAATTGAATTGTTAGAAAACATTGTTCCGATATTATAAATAAAAGTATTAGTTGGAAAAAATATCAAGGACATTGGCAGATTTCTTACTAAAATATCACCAGGTGTTTTTGAATTCTTGCGATAAACAAATTACTTAAACAATTAAAATGTTAATAACATTTTTCCGGGTTTTTAATGTTTAAGGATACAAATATAAACAGAGATTTAAGTCATTATGCAAATTCCTAGAATCCTCACTAATATACTATCAATTATTTTCATCCCCTCCACGTCCCCTCTTTGCTACTACGTGATGAAGCATATAGATTGCAGATTTGTGCGTTTTTTTCATTTTTCCAACAAATAATTTTTTAAACAACGACATTGTTTATAATTGTCAGGAATTTATTTAACAATTTAGGGGCATCTTTAGCTTTTCGATAGTATCATTACCTCATTTAAAATTAATGGCACATGATTCAAATCTTTATGCATAGCTAACTTCAGGGTTGTTCAATTCTGCATATAAGGTGCTAGTGGCCAACTACTCAGGCAGTTTTCAATGTATCTTTCAATTCGGCTTCGGAAAGGTCAATCATAAGATTCGACGTGTTTGAAATCTAGTTTGATTGACTAGTCTAATCCACATGTTGGACATTAAACCGGTCATCGTTATTTCTTATCCTTCGCGGATCGCGGGGTGAATCGTGGACGGGAAATCGAGGCCTGGATCACGTACTGGTGAGTCTGTCGCGTCGGTCCTTTATAGGATTACAATGGCATTCCGGCCATCGAAGAGACCGATTGCAGGGCTTACGGGAGCGTGAATAAGTATATGGCGCCGACGCTTTTAAATTATCGTGCACGCGAAAAAAGAAAGCTGCCCTGTTTGCTCCTGCAGACAGAAATTGTCGCCCTACTCCAGGAAGTTGAAATCGAAATGGTAATGTGGAAGAAAGCTGGGGCGAAAATTGAGCTGAAATATGACGCAGCACAATGTTTCGTATACACTTGTATTACTCTTTAAAAAATAGAATCATTTAAGAGTATGGGAAAAACTTTTACTTGCGAATTTTTCATGCAAACGAAAAGCCAGGGAATAAACCAAGGAAATAATGTATATAATTCAATGATTGAGGTTTATGAACAAATTTTAAAGCTTTTGTTAATATTTCACCAGGATCAAGTAATTAAATAGCGAATCCTACCTGCGATTAATGAATAAGAGATTAATACAGACTTCACACTCTTTCTCCTGTTCCCCTCTTTTCCCGTCTTTTAAAGAATCTCTCTTTTTCCCCTGTTTTGAAGAAACTTCTCCTTTTTCTCATTTTTTCCTTTAAATGAACTAATAGAACCCAATAAGAAATTCCGACTATTTTTGGTTGAAAGTTTATTCCTTTTAATTGAAAAGTCGATTTTTATATTTTTGATTAGGAGTTCATCTTTTTTATTACAAAATTTTATTATTCGGTTGAAAAGTTTATTTATTTGTTTAAAATTCAACTATTTTGTTAATAAGTTTTTTTTAGTAGAAAATTCAACTGCATGGTTGAAAGTTGAAGTAATTTCTTAAACATTAATTTCATTGGCTGAAGATTGAACGATTTTGTTAAAAATTAATTTTTCGAATTAAAATTTTAACTATATCAATTTTGGTTGAAAAGTAATCGTTTTAAGTTAAAAATTTAAGTATTTGATTGTAAATTAACTTTTTTGTTCAAAATTAAACATTTTGTAGAAAAATCGTTTCTTTAGCTTGGAAATCCAACTGTTTTGTTAAAATTCGTCTTTTTGGGCTGAGAATTCCATTATTTTAGTCTTTTGCTTGAAATTTAACAATTTGATAAAAAAAAATTTTTTTTACTGAAACAACTTTTTTAGTTCAAAATTCAAGTCTTGTTAAAAATTAGTCTTTTTTTGGTTGAAGATTCATAATTTTAATTGAAAATTAATTTTTTTGGTTGAAAATTATATTCTTTGAATTATCCTTTTGGATTAAAAATGCAGCTGTCTTCTAAAAAAATCGTCGTTTTAGCTCAAAGATTTAACTATTAATTCAACTATTTAATCGTACTTGGTTAAAAATTCGACTATTCTGTTGAAAATTCGCCTCCTTATTTGAAAGTTTAACCATTTGCTTGTGAATGCAACTGTTTGTTCTAAAAGTTTTTTTTATTTTGAAAATTCAACTATTTGGTTGAAAAATGATTTTTCTTGGTTGAAACTAAACTTTTTTCTTTGAAAACTCATCTTTGCGGGTTTAAAATTCAACTATATTCTAAAGCATTCAACTTTTTAGCTTTGAAAACTAAACTCTTCAGTCTCTTTTTTGGTAGAGCTTAAGTATGTTAGGTAAAAAATTCGATTACTTGGTTAAAAATTGATCTTCTATGTTAAAAATTAAACTATTTTGTTGATTTGATTATTTTGTTCATAATTTAACTATTTTATTGAATATTCGTTTTTTTAAATAGAAAATTCGTCCTTTTGGATTGAAAATTCAATTATTTTCTAAAAAATTCGTTTTTTTGGCTTGAGAATTTTACTGTTTGGTTGAAATAACAACGGTTTTTGGTTAAATTTTAATCTTTTTGGTTTAAAAATTCCGCTGTTCTGTTAAAAATTCGTCCCTTTTGCTTGAAAGTTCATATATTTGGTTGTAAATGAAACTTTTTGGTTGATAATTGTTTTTTTTGTAATTTAACTATTTTGTTGAAAATTCATCTTTGCAGGTCGAAAATTCAGCTTCGTATTTAAAAATTTAAACATTTTGTTAAAAACTTATCTGTGTAGGT
>CAKNWT010197434.1:0-17150 GCA_932066315.1 Andricus coriarius
CAATTATCTTAAGCAAGTTTAAATCGTTTAAAAAAGAAAAAATTTTAATTGTTCATTGTACCTTTCAAAATTAAACATATTCAATTTTAATTTGTAAAAAATTAATTCAATTTAATGCAATTATTTCAAAATTATTTAATTAGTTAATTAACTAATAAATTAATAAAAAAATTAAACAATTATAAATTATAATAAACTAGTTAACTTAATTAAGAATGGTTGAATTACAAATCCTTCAAACCTAGAATTCAAGGATTTCGGAGAATTCGGTGAATTCACGAACTTCTGAATATTGAAGGAATTCAGCATATTCGAATATTTCAGCAAATTCAGAGTAATCAAGAATTTCAGGATACTCGAAGAATTAAGAGAATTTCAGGGATTTTTGAGTATTTAGCTAATTCAAGAAATTCAGAGAATTCAAAGAATTTCAGGAAATTCAGAGAAAGCAAGGAATTTAGAATATTCAAGAATTAAAAAAATTCAGAATATTCAAGGATTAAAAAAAATTCTGTGTATTTAAGTAATTTCAGGGAATTCAAAATATTCAAAGAATTCCATAATTCATAATGTTCAATAAATTCAAGGATTTTAGGAAATTCGGAGAACTTAAGTGATTCAAGAAATTCATAAAATTTTAACAATTTTAGGAATTCAGAACATTAAAATAATTCAGAGAATTTAGAATATTTCAGGATTGCAGAGAATTCAAAGAATTCAGAGATTTTAAGGAATTTAGAGAATTTGGCAAATTTATATTTGCTGTAAATATAAAACTCCTAATGTTGAAGAAAGAATTGAAAATTTTTCCTTTTTTGTATAATAAACTAACAAGATTAGAGGCTCCATTCTTGATTGAAATCATAAAATTATGATTGTAATAAATTTTTAAAATAAATAGCTTGTTAACTGAAAACGAAAATTTAGGAAACATAGTCAGTAAAACGTCAAATATATTATTATTCTTCTTAGTATACCATTAAACCATATCTCTTTCGACATTTCATGTTACTGTACCATTCCCGTTTTTTTTTTAATAACACGTTCGTTCCGAAAAACTGCACCGACCCTGGTCGCTGATCAATCTCTCTAGCAATCACCCCAGGCGAAGAGCTTAAAAACTTCACCATGTAAAGCTCTCCACGCGGGCTTCGTTTACGTCCATATATTTCCTCAGGCTCAAAAGTATTAATTTCCAATTATTGATTTCATTTTGTTACACAATTTGAAAGATTTAAAATTGGTCCCAAATAATTTCATATGCTATTGTACATATTCATATGTTATTTTCCTTTTACACTAATTGTGCTTCTAAATTTTCAATAATAAAAAGCAGCAATTAAAAATAATAGGATTAACGAAATGTATCAGCTACTAATGCATATAGATTATTATTATTATTAATAATTTAATTAAAAATAATTGCAGGAAATTTATTCGTCCCTGGGTTGTTTGCCGAGATTTCGTAATTCTATCCCATGTTCTCAATTTCTCAGTCTCTAATTGCACTAAGCGAGAGGAGGAAACAAAAATGGAAGAAAAATAGATTCCTCTTGTTTCCCAAGTAACTAGTAGTAACTAAAGGAAGCCGGAGACTCGATATAAAGTACAAATCTTCCAAGGTGACATTTTTTGCGAATTTTAAGTAATATATTCCACAATAAATTATTCCCAGTTGAAAAGTATGTAATTTAAGAAGATCGTAACTCGGCTCTCAGTCAGACGTGACAAACTGCTGTGTGCAATACGAATCCTGGATAAAAATATCGAGAATTTCGCTTTGTCTTCGACTGGAAACAAGCCATGTTGCATTGTTGGATCCAGGTAGCATTGAGATCTGACCAGTATAGGTAAGTTCCTTTTTTTTTTGAATAACTAGTTACGTTACTTAGCGAAAAAAGTTAACTAGTTACAGTTGCGTTACTTGTAACTATAACAAGTTACAGTTACTACACTGTGTGAAATTTCGGTAGGAATTCTTCAGCAACGTTAACTGCATAAAGCTGTAGTCACTTGACGTAAACAGCGGACTCACCCTTTAATTGAAAATTGGATTAATTTTAAATTTAAGCAGCTGCTGCTGGTCACTTGAGGTCCTGATGTACCTTTTTTAAAAAAGTTCAATTTGCGAGGCAAATTATCAGAAAAAAATAGGTTTATTGCATCGTTATAATTCCACGCTACCTTTTGCAGTGCATTGTCACCCATGACCACAACCACTACGTTTTGTCCTTTTCGAACGGGATCGAGAAGCGAGCAGCGCGCAGTTGCTAACTGCGCAATTAGAAAAATATTTGTAATTTTCAGATATCGTTTCTAAATGTTAATACAAATTCAGAAAACTTAATACGTAAAAAATATTACGTAAATTTCATTCACTTTATTATCCTAAATGTGTCGGAATTTTCCAAACATTTTATCAGTATAGACAAAGTAACTTCATGTCACCTAAAGAGGTACTTTCGATTTCATTCAGTAAAATTCGTGTTGATTTAAGACTCCATTCTGAAATTAAGATAACAATTTCAAGTATCAGGGACTAAAATGTTTCAAATTTCGGATAAAAGACTCAAGTAAATATATTGCATTTTCAAAAAAAAAAGATGACATTTTAACACCGAAAATATAAGTCTTCAATAAAAAAGTTTATTTTCAACCAAATAGTTGATCTTTCCATCAAAATAGTTGATTTGCTAACAAGAATGTTCAAATTTTTCAATTTTCATTTTCAATGTCAAGCTTCGTAAAAAATGGATGAATTTTCAACAAAAAATATAATAGTTGATATTATATCAACCAAAACAGAATTTAATTTAAAATAAAACACATATGAATTCAAGCCAAAGGACGAACTTTTAACAAAATAGCTGAATCCTCAACTAAATCAGATAAGGTTTCTACCAAAATAGTTAAACTTTTAACCAAAAAATATGAAATTTTTTTACCAAAAGAGATAAATTTGGACACGAATACCCAGAATTTTGGACTAAAAAAGCAAAAAAAAAAATACATTAAATTATTGAATTTTCAAACCAAGAAGAATTTTCTACAAAACAGTTAGATTAAAAACCGAAAATATTAATTTTGAACAAAAAAGTTGCTTTTCAACCATAAAGTTGAACTTTCCAACAAAATAGTTGAATTGTTAACAAAAATGTTCAAATTTTTTCAATTTTCATTTTGAATGTCAAGTTTGATAAAAAATGGATGAATTTTCAACAAAAAATATAATAGTTGATATTGTATCAACCAAAACAGAATTTAATTTGAAATAAAACACATATGAACTCAAGCAAAAGGACGAACTTTCAACAAAATAGCTGAATCCTCAACCGAATCAGATTAATTTTCTACCAAAATAGTTAAACATTTAACTAAAAAAGATCAAAATTTTTTCCAAATGAGATAAATTTGGAAACGAAAAACCCGCATCTTGAACTGAAAAAGCAAAAAAAAAATCCAGCAAATTGTTGAATTATCAATCCAAGAAGAATTTTCTACAAAACATTGCATTAAAAACCGAAAGTATGAATTTTGAAGAAAAAAGTTACTTTTCGATCATGCAGTTGAACTTTCCAAACAAATAATTCAATTGTTGAAAAAAATTTTCAACTTTCTTTAATTTTAATATTCAACAAAAATCGATGAATTCTCGACGAAAAATATAATAGTTGATATTACTTAAGCCAAAAAACAATTTAATTGGAAATCAAACGCAGTTGAATTCAAGCAAAGAAGACAGATTTTCAACGAAATAGCTGAATCCTCAACCAAATCAGATCAAATATCTACCAAAATAGTTAAGTTTTGAACCAAAAAAGAAAAAAGAATCCATTAAAATTGTTGAATTTTCAAACCAAAAATATCAAAGCCTAAATAATAATTAAGATATTCTAAGTTTTTACATAATTTAATTTTTCTTATCTCTCTGAAAGTGAGAAAAAGTTTACAAGTTATAGTTTGCTGGAAAATGTTAAGAACATAATTATTTCCCAATAGTAAAAAACGTTTACAATTAAAACGTTCTCTTTTATCAATAAAGTTTAGAAACATTCAGAAATAAATTTTATCAAGGGGTTATTAATAGAATGACTTTATCATTTTTTAAACATTTGGTTAATAACTTAAGAGCAGAATTGTTGCCTCTATGATTATTGAATGATTTTAATTTGAAAGTTTCTCTTTTAGAAATACATTTTTATTATTAAAATTTCCATTTGGAAATTGCGATTTAAAAATTTTCAGAAAATTCAAAAGAACAAACTAAAAACAGCTACTTGAAGCAATTTCACGTAGTATGCATCCAATAAAGTAGTCAACAACAATGAGTGCTAGATTTTCAAAAATTTCAAACCACCCTTTTTTTAGATATAGGATAGAGATAGCCAGGCACTTACCAAGACGCCATTAACATTAAATTTAAACTAGTAATCTGGTTCTTTTGAATCATGTTATTGTCTGAATTTACAGCGGACCTGAGTAACAGGTGAGCCTTAAACTTTCTACATGAAAGTGGAAACTCTTCTGCCGCGTAAGCAATCCTTCACCTTGATCGAATTTTGCTCCTCGAATTCCAATCTTCGACTTCAAAGTAAGATATCAAAAGTTGAACACATAGATTGCTTTCCGCATTTGCAAACATAACTTTTTAGCGCGGAAAATAACCTTGATGATGTGCAAATTGCAGAGATAGTTTCGGAATTGCGCGGTAGATTGCTTTTCACGAGTATCACACCACTGGTTTATCGATGATTGCTTAAGGGTCGTTGCCAAAAAGTTGTAAAATTTAGGTCCAGACAGTTTTACCCATTTCCATAATTTGATAGATATTTCAAAATAATACTAACAAAATTAACAAATTGAGACATTCATCAAAAAAGAATTTCGTGAATGATGAATGCTTATAGGATTTATTTGTATTAAGTTGAGGAATCTAAAAATTATGATTACAGATGAATATTTTATTTCCAAAGGTGCTTTATTATGCTTAGAATTTCGTTCCTGAAGTTTTTTTCTACTCGATAATACTTATATTTTAGCATAGAATTGAAAAATATACACTTTTAGGAAAAAAAATTAATAGAAAATTTGTATTCATGTGTAAGTTTGCACACAGCACAAGAATATTAATTATTCGTCAGATTAACACAATAAATTAAAATGATTAATAAAATGACAAGGAAATTGAAAATGTGGATAAACTACAAAACAGAGCTCAAAAAAAACATTGACTATTTCTCAAGATTTTTACATCCACTCTAAATATTTTTTTAATAAATTAGAAATTTGATGTTCCACTCGGTCATACCCGGTACCTCGGCATGCGGTAAATTTTTTATATTTTATGCGTTCATCTCGTTCAGCTCGTCGAATTTTAACACAAAATTGATCAGCGAAAGAAATATTTATTGGAAATTATTATTATCTTCTTAAAATATTATTTTAAAGGTGCCCTTATTTATTTAAGAAGAAATAGCTCAGCTTTAAATAAAAAACGACGTAATTTCGATTGTCCAATTTTTAACCTAAACCGCTTTGAATGGAGGTAATTTATTATATAATTTCCTAAAATAACGTTAGTGTTAAAATTAAATGAAAACCATTATTTTATAACTGATTTAGTCAATATTCTTCAGAAAATAAATTTGGGTCGAATCCGTTTGTAATAAGAGAAAACGCAAGTACACATAATATTCGGCGGCTTTTTAAAGAGCCTTTTTAACAAAAAGTAATAGTTCACATTTGGAAACTTTTTGGCTTCAAAGCGTATTCAAAAGGTTCAAAAAGTTGTCAATTTTTTAAGAAGATATTGTAAAATATTTTCTTAAAATTTAAATCAAAACTAATATAATAAACATTTCTCAAGGTCCTTAGGATAATTTATTTTTATAAATACGGATTTAAAGTGAAAAAAATGGAAAAATGAAATAAAAAAATATCTAAATTCCTATAAAATCGCACTAGCACATCACCGTTACTCTAAAATTGTTTCATGTATGGTGCAACATGTTCAGAGACGAAACAAAAATGATGGAAAATTTTTAATATCTTTCTCTACTGATAGAAATATTTTTATAAAATATATATTCACTTAATTTTTATTTTCCTAAAGATGAGGTGTCTTCGAATTTTCATAACTTCTTTGTATTAACTTTGTAAAATGTTCATTAGGTTTTATTCGTATTGAAAGAATAAATTAAAATTTGTACTGTTCTTGCATATTCTTAAATAATTGACAAAAGGCCTTCATCTTAGCTTCTTTTATGGAGAATTTTGATAACTTTCAACCTATTTGAGAGAAAAATTTTTAACTCTCATATGATTAACATAAATAAACTTAAGCAATCATCAGAAAATTTTGGTGGTATCATATACGATACGTCCAGAAATAAGATTTTTCTATGATTCTTGTCTAAACACTAAAAAGAAGATAAAGTAGAAAAAAGTTGTTTTTGCAATAGGAGAAAAAAATTCCGGATCCTAACTAAAAATCCCGGGGTTTTCTCGATTTTTCAATCCTCTAGACACTTTGTTGAGATATCGGAAGTAAAAAACATAGATTACTTTCCGTATTTGGAAATAGAACTTTTTGCCGCGCAAAAGAACCTTAATGATGTGCAAATTGCAGGGACTTCTAAAAATGGTAAAACACCGTCAATACTTCCAAATGCTTCCTTTCAATTGAAAATCGCACTTGGCGAAAGTTATTAACATATTTTTCATTCAAATCGCCTAATGTTATGTATTTATATTTTTTTCAATCACGCATTTCAACAGATGTAATTGATTTTAATAATGAGTGAATTACCAGGCACTGAAATAAATATTTAATATACGTTACCCTCGATCTTCTGCACGTAATTAAATATTTGAGTAGACAAAAGAGAAGATGTCCTTATTTTTTGAAATAAGCTAGAAGAGCAAGTGAGTAAAGTGAGAAAACGGACATATATTTTTGATAAAAAAATTTCTCCTGAGTTTTGTGAGAAAATAATTTTAAAAAGAGCACATGCATATCACAGTAGAAAATTTCACTGTTGGATCAGGCAGCTCTCCTGTTGCGCGTGCCGTAAAATGAAACTAGCACTGGTCCGACTCAAACGGAGTCGCACCACTGACTGAGGTGCTCTCAGGTTCATATAGGAGCTTTTTCGAGCCTTCGACGCTTTGGCGCCATCTTGGTTCACCGATAAAATTCTCAGCCTCAGTGGCATCGACTTTCACCATGAGGCTCACCATAAGATTAATTAATCTTACCCGAGCGATCGAGCATACAAAATAAAACTGCGAGGTAGCGTATGTTATATCGAGTGAAAAAATGTAATTTTGGCACTTACGTACACCACGTGTTTCAAAATTGCTACTTCAATAATGCAAAATTTCATGGAAAGAAGATAAAGGTTGATTGATAATAATAAGAAGAATAATAATCCACAAGTGATTGCAGTTAATAAATTCCGTTTGCAGCATAAGGTTGGGTCGCAGATATGATTTTCTTTTTTTATTCATATTTTTTTTTAATTTGTTCATTTTACTTTTAAAAGTCCAAAATCATATCGTGTAAAGGGAAAATAATTTTATATAATAAAAAATATATAATAATAATGAATGAAATAATATTTGACGTTTTATTTACTATTTTTCTGCAATTTTCTTTTTCAGTTCATCATTTTTTCTTTTTTTTTATGAAATAAAACACATGAAATAAAGAAAAAGAAAACTCCTAAAATAAGATTCACTAAAAATAATTTAATTATTAAAATCTACTATATTTAAAATTATTTTTATTTCAAGCACAAGTGGAGTCTTTAACCTTTTTAGCTTATTATATAAAAAAGTGAAAGTGGAAATTTTTTAATCACTTTCTTTAAAATTAAGATTTTTATTGTCAGAGCAATAAAAATTTCGCAAAATCCCTAAATTCCTTAAGATCTCTAAATTCCTTGAATTATATAAATTTTATCAATTGTTTTAATGTTCTAAATCTTATAAATTATTTTAATGTTCTGAATTCCTGAGATTCTTTTAATTTTCTAAATGATTTAATCAATTTAATTGATTACAAAACAAATAAATACAAAAAACGAATAAATCATAAAATGAATAATGAAATAATAAATCAATCAATCTATAAATCACTGAATAAATAAATTCTTTTATATCCCTGAAATTCGCTGAATTCACTGAAATTCTCGAATTCCTTGCATATCATGTATACTCGGAATTCTCTAAGTTCCTTGCATTCCTATTCTATTTGATACAATTAATTAATTAATGACAAGTCCAATAAGCCCATAAAATGAATAAATTATAAAATAAATAATTTAATAATAAATCAATCAATGAATCATCAAATAAATAAATTAATTTTTATGAAATCCCTGAAATTCTAGAATTCCTTGAATATCCTGAATATTCGGAATTCTCTAAGTTCCTTGAATTCTCCGAATCCCCTGAATTTTCATAACTTAAGGCTCTGAAATTTCTGAAATTCTCGGAATTCTACGCATTTCTTAAATGCTCTAAAATCCTTGCAATTCTCTGAATTCCCTAAATTCCTTGGATATTTTGAATTCCATTTTTATATGAATTCTTTAAATATTCTCAAAATGCTCTGAAATCCCTGATATTCTCTGAGTTCCCTAAAACCCTCAAATTTATTGAATATTCTGAATTCCCTGAATTCTTCGATAATTTTGAATTCTCTGAAATTTCTTCAATATTCTGAATTTAATCAATTTCTTACATATTCCGAATTCCCTGAATTCCTCGAATACTCTGAATTTCTAGAAATCATCTAATTCCTTGATTTCTCAGAAATTCCTGAAATCCTTGAATATTCTGAATTTCCTGAATACTTTGAATGTATGCTTTGAAATCTCTGAAATTTTGTTAATTCTCTGAAATATTGAATATTCCGAAGTCCTTCAATGTTTGGAATTCTCTGAAATTCTTGAATATTCTGAATTCCCGAAATTCGACAAATCCCCTAAATTCCTGAAATTCAACAAATCTCCTGAATTCCTGAAATTCCGTAAATCCTCTGGATTTGCTAACGAAAATCAACAAAACGTAAATGTAAAGGTCACATTTCAGGCAATTAACTGAGACCGAGTGTTTAGAATGCTAGAAGGATGAATGATTCTAAGAAAAGACAATTACGAGAAACATTGCACAAAAGGAAACTAGATATCTTATGTGTTCCTGAAACAAAGAAACAGGGATGTGACTGTAGAATAATAGGAAATGGGCAGTTAGAGAACGGACTCGAACTATGGTCGGGAGTAGATAGCAAATCACATGGTTGTCAAGGAGTCGCTCTGATCATGAATGAGAGAGCAACACAGCATGTCAAGGGGCATGGATTAGTATCTTCCAGATTGTTGTGGGTTAGAATGAAAATGGGAATCACAAGACTATTTTTCATAGCGTGCTACGCCAAAGTCGATGTTCAAAGAAGTGAGGTGAAAGACGCCTTCTGGGACAGATTGAATGATACTATAGGCACTTGCGACCATGGGGAAAGAATCATTTTACTAGGAGACATGAATGGATGGCTTAGTGTCTAGCGCGAATGTACTGAAAGGGTGCTTCGTAATTTCACATATCCAAAAACAAACAGTAATGGAGACAGATTGGTTAACTTATGCTTTGAAAGTGGCTTGTTTATTAAAAATACTTGGTTTAGGCATAAAATCATTCACTTGTACACCTGGAGCAGAAGCGTAAGCCACAGTATCAACTTTGTTGTTGCGGATGAAAGGCTGAGAGAGCCAGTAAGAGATACAAGGGTTATGAGAGGATCTGAATGTGAAACGGATCATTACCTCTTAGTTTCGAAAATTAATTTAGGTCAAGGATGGAGAAGAAAGAGGACCAAAAAGAAGAAAGAGACGCAAGTCAAGATAGAGAATTTACAGAAACAAGAAAAACGATTAAAACTTGCAGACAATATAAATGAAAGTCTAGATAGAACAACTTGGGAGACGATGATTCACAATAAAGATATAGAGGGTGCATGCAAATTTGTTCAGACTATTAGGAGTTCAACTAAAGTGCTTGGCAGTGCGTTTGTAGGAAGAATGACTGGGAATGCTTGGTGGAAGGATGAAATCCGCGTAGCCGTGAATGAAAAAAAACATGCGTATCTGAGAAAGTTGAACGTTATAGGCCTTAGCGATGACGAGATAATTATACTAGAAAATTATTATAGGGGCAATAACAGAAAAGTACGAATACTAGTTAAAGAAAGCAAGGATGAAATTAAAGCGGAAGAAAGGAAGAAAATAGAAAACGCTTTCGAAGAAAATAAGAAATTATTTTAGTCGCAAGTGTGCAAGGAAAATAAGAAAGGAAGTAGTAGTACAGAGTTAGTCGGAATTAGGAATAGCACGGGTGGAATTGTATAGAAAGACGGTCATAGGGACCATTACATGCAATTATTGGGAGATGTAGCTATGGAGCAGCACAACTGCGGCATAGAAGACGATGCGTCGGAAAACACGGTTGAACAAATTAGTGTCTCTGAGGTTAGGAATATCATAAAGAACCTAAATAATGGTAATGTTGCTCGTATAGATGGCATTAAAGCTGGAATGCTTAAATACGGTGGTGAATATATATGTACCTCACAGGCTATGCGAGTTCATTATCGAGATTGGGGAAGTTCCGGATGACTGAAAAAGGCGATCATTGTCCCAATATGCAAAGGAAAGGGAGATAAAATTAAATGCAATAATTACAGAGGCATCAGCTTGCTAACAAGGGGGGTTAGGTTGGTGTCCGACGCCGATTTTTTTGTAACTTTGCAGATGAAAAGAGGATCCCAGACTATAAAAAAAAAATTAATTTTTTGGGCAATCGTTCATATTTAGGGGTGGAAATCACCCCTTCTATATTTTTGATACTTTTACTGTTTTAAAAGGTATCATTGTTTTTTCTTTCTTGTTTTTGCACAAAATTATTCTAATGGATTCTATATTATAATATTATCTTGAGTTTTAAAAATACTTACCTCCTAGAGTATGATCATTCAAAAAATCTACCCCTATAGGATGATTCGCCATATGACACATAGTTTAAGATTTTGGACTTTGTTGCTGCAAGCATCTAGTTTTTATAATTAATTGTTTTAAGAATTATCAGTCTTATTCAAAATAACCCCTCAATTATGTGCCATCCACCCCTTTAGTATTGTCAGTAAATAACAAATTTAGTTATTAATATAACATTTTTGTAAGTAATGAATTAAAATATTTAGTTTTGGCAATCAATAATAATATAACTAATTATTTCTTAACGATGACACATGATCTTATATTAATAAACCCTTGTTATGTGAAAACTACCCCTCAAAAACTTTTTATGTTATGTTTAGCAGGCGATTTTAATGACAATACATATATAACAGAACTTTTTGAAGAATTGTTATTAAGGTTCAGGCACGTACATATTTCCATTGAAAATGGTACACTTATAAACGTACCCTTTCGCATATCGTCCCCCTAACCCTTATTGCTCAAGGCTTTCGACTTACAATATATCTTCTACGAAATAAAAAATGAATGTGTGATATGATGAGTATGTGTTAATTTGACCATTTGCAAAATTGCGCATAAAATTCTAATCTAATTATAATTTTAATCTGAAATTGTTTTAAATAACGAAAGATTAGTTAAAAAGAAACAATATCATTCGATTTTTAAGGCATGAAGTTTTCAGAATAATGACATTCTTCGAAGAAGTGTTTTAGGCACAACCTCTTCTTGCACCATGCATATTTTATTACTGCAACATCACCGCAAATATCACAAAAAGGTTCAATATCTTCGTTGAAACAAAAGTCTACAGCGTTATCAAACTGTGGAGGTCTATTTTCTATTTATCCGCTTTTATACCAAGAATATTCGCGTACGTCAATAAATCTAGGTGAAGACAATTGATTTTGTGTGAGGGACTGTAATTTTATAATGTTATTTCTAATATGCAAGTTAATATCAGACCTCAAAAGAATAGAAGTGTCAGAGATATTTCGTACGAAATTCTTCCAGATCCTAAACCCAGACACATCCAAGGGGTGAATTTTCCCAGTTGTGCATTTTGGAATAGTTTTCAGTGAAAGGGTTTTACCTTCCGGTATAGCACTTTGCACGGTTTTTTCACACTGGCCACTCCATGAATCTAACAATAACACAGAATTTTCTCCTACGTTTGGGAAAAATACATCTTGAAGCCACATTTGCAGTAATTCTGAAGAAAGTTTACCGGATTTAGAGGCTTACAAATCAATATTATTTGCCTGAAAAAGCCCTTGGCTTACTTCTGGTCTAAATTCTCCGGATGGTTCCTTTAAAACTACAAAAAGGGGTGAAAGTAATCTTCCATCGGCAGATATGGTTGACTGAATCGTATAGCTATGCGTGGTGGAGCAAACCGATTGAACAACATTTTCCACAGTTTTTGTTCCTTTAAAGCTCAAAGTTCTTCCACTGTGTAATTCTAAATTAAAGCCACTTTTATCGGAATTGAAAATGTTGCTTTCCCCATACCTCAGAATTTCTGATTTTACATTGTTTCTAAAAACATCACATTCTTCTTCTGTATCTCTAGTGTCATGTAAAGCTGATATAGATATAAATTTTGCGATTTTTCGCGAAACAACGTTATGCATTTACTTGAATTTCCATACCCACCAACGTGATGCTTTAAACCATGGCATGTCCAATTCATGCTTCTTTTGTAAAGCCCATCTCCGAAGATCTATTTCGTAAACTGTCATCTTTGAATCAATAGCCTCCTTCAAATTGTCGAAAGTGTATTTTGCAACGTTGTATAGCTTATCTTCTCGGTCACCACCACTGTTGACTTGTTCTTGCCATCTTCTTAATTGTCGCTCTGAACGAAGCTTCTTGAATCTTTGATGAAAGGTTGTAAAAGATAACCGTTTTTTCTTTCCAGAATTCCAAAAGTCAACAGCTTCTTTTTTATAGTCGAAATTAACTCTCTCCTCTTGATATAAACATTTAGGAACTTCACCATAATCCTTTTCTTCTTCTTGTTCTTCATCTTCAATCGGTTGCATGTCAATTTGACTATCCTCATGAGCAAATTCTAAGTCAACTGAATTTTCAATAATAAATGAGGAATCAAACACATTTTTCATTATAATATCCTCTATTACATCGTGTAGATGTACCTCCTCAGGTGTTACTTCTGAAGGCTGAATGCCAAGTTTTTCCTTATTGAACGTTATTGCCAATAACGATATTATATTTAATGGATTGATTCTCATTTTATTAGTAATACTCCGCACAATAGAAAAAGAAGCAAATGTGACTGAACAAATGTTCTTTTCTTTCGCTTTATATACATGCCTGATAATGGCTTATATACATTCCTGATAATTTTATATTTGTACAGTTTTATTTGAAATGCCAAAATGATAATATTTTTATCATATCAGACACCCAACTTGTAAGCAGTCAATATTGTGTCAATTAGGTTGTTTTTACGTATGTCATACGGCCTCATTTAGATAATAATAACGACAATTTATCTTGTTATTAAAAAATGATCCAATTTTAATATTTTCGTTATTATTATCTAAATGAGACCGTATGACATACGTAAAAACAAACTAATTGACAATTATTCATTTGACGTTCTGAATAATAAGTTGTGTCTCACACAAATTCTGCCCCGTGCAGACTATTAAAAAAATCCAACTCTCACGAAAATTCCTTTGACATATTGGGCCATAACCATCTTAAACTTGAGCAAAAATGAGATGATGATAATATTCTAATTGGTTTGGTTTCAATTTTAAACGTACAAAATTGTCCGGATTTTTTAATTCCTGGAAATCGTAGAATATTATATTCAAAGACTTGATAGTTTCACAATTTTCAGTTTAAATGGATTGCAATTAAATAGTTTTCAAATTAAATTCCTCCGGAATAAATTCAAAACAATGCAAAATTGAGAATATAATTTTATAAAATTCAAGCATTGAATATGAGAAGATTTTAGAAGTGGCCATTAAATATTAAATTATTTTTATTTGACAATTTTTCAAAATATTGAATATTTTAAACACAACTTAAAAATATGATTTCAAATAGAAAGGATTAAAATCGTGCAATTTCAAAAATTTCAAAAATATATAATATTCATGTCAAACGCTGAATTTTCAATTTTTTCCTCTCATAAATTATAATTTTTCAATTAAAATTGAAATTAATAGCAAAGTATAATCAATACTTTAGAAAATTTTAATTTTTAATGGTTGAAATTTACTTAAAATAATTGAAATTTTCAAGGGTTCGAGTATAAAAAATGTTAATATCACCATTCTATGTAATTAGTAATTTTAACAGTTTCAAATGAATTTCGAATTCGTTTAATTTTCAATGTTCCGTAGGAGAAGTTTTTACATTTTTAATGTTTCCCGTTTAAAATTACTTAATTTTGAACCTTTCATTTTTTTATTTTTTAATAATTTGATCTCAAAGGTTTATAACTAAACCCTTTTCCAGTTTGAACGGTGAAAATGATGGTGAATTTATTTTTTGGTCTAAGAATAAATATGCCTAATAAATCTTAATATTAAATAAACATTTTTGCATGTAATAATAATTTAAAATCCCAGAATGTTAGAAGCTATGACTTTAAATTAGAAATAAGACAATTTCAATTTATTTAAATTTTAAATGATCGAATTGTCAACATTCTAATCTGAAAATTGTGAATTCTTATTGTTTTTAAATTATCCTGTTTTTCAAATTTGAATCTGAAATAATTCAATTTTGAGATTTTTCATTGCAAAATGAACTTTTCAATTTTGTACGCATTCAATGAGAAATTATACAATTTCAACTTCTTTCTAATGAAATTGTCCGATTTTTGAAATTTTAATCTGAAAATTATCAATTTTAAGAGGTTCTGATTTAAAATGTTTAAGTTTCAACCACTATTTAAGTTTCAAATTATTCATTTTTTAACACTTTTATTTAGAAATAACACTAATTTAATTCTATTCGTTCCATTCAAAATATTGTCCTATTCCAAATTTCACCTAATCTAAAATTGTTTTATCTGGAACGTTTTCAAATCAAAAACGTTCAATATCAATTTTTTAAATGTGAAACGCTTTTAATTAGAAATAATTTATTATTTTTTTGAATACTTCTGGGCTGATTATTTAAATATTTAGTTAAAAATGGATTTTAAAATTGTTTATATTTTTAATCAGAAATAAAAATCCAGAAACGTGAACGCGCGCTTCGGGCGCGTGCATTTACTGCTTCTAACAATAATAATAATAAAACCAAATTCGCGGGAGTGAATCGCTTACAAGTACTTAAAAAATAAAAAAATATTTGAAATACACATACACACCTTGAAAGGTTCCTTACAATTCTGGTTGGTTTTTATTAAAATTAAACTTATTTCAGAATTTTTTTTTGATGATGTGCTGATGATTAGGAGTGAATAAAAATCGGATATTTTATCTGAAATTGAAGCTAGGATAGAAAAATCCAAACAGCTTCTTAATAAATAAACAATTTCATCCTAAGCAATTAAATTATTTTTAACTAAAAAAGAGTTCGAAGCAAATAATGAGCTTAGTTTTGATGAACATCAAGTGAAAAAATACAAAAATTTCGTGCTACAATACAAAATTAGACTATAAATTGATTGCATTTTTGTTGTTGTAATTGTTGACATTTTTCATTGTAATACTTGTGATATAAATGCAATATTGTGTGCTATAATCGCAGAGTTGACTTTTAAATATTTATTTAGACGAAATAATTTACAAGTTCAAAACATTTCTGATCGAGAATAAATTCCCTGCATTTTAAATAAGTAATTAGACTATCGAGCGGCCCGGAAAAGCTGGCGAAGCCTGGGTAAACAGGTTGGTATTTGTATTTCCATAAAAACCAATTTGCTGAACTTTACAATTTTATTGCAGCATGAAAGTGGAATTTTCTAAAACTTATTGTCGCCTTTTATAATAGTTCGAGTAATTAACATTTTCTAGTCATATTTTAGAATTTACTTGAGATACGTGGCACAGAGGTAAATATTTTATTTATTTGTTTAAGAATCACATAAAGAGAGATATTTTATCTTATTTAAAGTTGATAGATTTCTGAGTATTTTTATAATGATGCTCATTTTATTCTACAAAAATTGATTCACAATGCGAAAAATCTGAAATTATTGAAGAGTTAAGATATTCTGATAGCTTGATAATAATTATATACTTTATTTATATTAATTTATCAACAATGCGATTGACATTTCAGATGATATGAAACTGTTATCTAAGATCCATTTTTATAATCAAATTTTACAACGAGCAAACCCATATCAAATTGATGACTGCTTAGTGCTTAATTATCAAGAAAATCTGAAGAAAATAAAAAACAATGATCTTTTATATAAAGACTTAATTGTCTGAAGAAAAAGAAAACAGAAATTAGCAGGAAAACTGTTGCACTCTTCGTATGTAAAATCCATAAAATATTTCTATCGTCCATCACGTTTAACAATTGGCAAAGAGTAATATAACAATCTTTAGATGACATCTTTTCTCGTTTTTCGAAAGATATTGTTTTTAATTGACCCAAGTATCATAATTGTAAAAAAGATTTTTTAGTTGGCGTTAGGGTAAATAAGACTTATTTTTGTTCTGCAATTCATTTTGTTTTATTAAAAAAAAATAATAATTTGGTTCGATTTCTTGAGTACAAAGACAAATTGTTTCAGAAAATTGCACATATCAATATTGAATTACGTTCATTGTAATAAAACTACAAAGGACTCCTTCTTTAAAAAAAGAGAAGAAGAAAAGAATGTTTAGCTTCAAAACAATAACTGGTTTAAAATGAACAAACAAAAAGGTTTGGAATTATAATAAGAAGTTTATTATTTAAAAACATACTTTGAATTGTAAAGGAAACTTTATTATTTTTATTTCGTTCTCCTAAATCGAAAGTGCTTAAAAGCTTCGATTTAACAGAAAGAAGACAAATTATTTAAACTTAACTGTACTAAAGAAAATTACATTTTGTCTACTACAATTACAAAACAAGGACAAATAAATCCCTTCAGGAATTCATTTTTCAGAATCTATCAACCGG
>CAKNWT010197445.1:0-10349 GCA_932066315.1 Andricus coriarius
TTATTGTGATTTCAAAGTGATAAAAATAAAAAAGACGAAAGAAATAACAAAGAGAAGGAAGGGGATTTGGTTGGTTGCCTTCTCATTTTTCTTTCCTCTTTTTTATTTTTGTCCAAAGAAACAAATTTTTATTTTGTTTTCAGGAATTGCAATAGGAGCATTTTGTGGTGTTTGTCCAAATTTTATCGTGAGATTCTTGTTTTATTTTCAGGAATTTATACATTGACTTGAATGTTCGACGATAAATGGGATTTTGAATTTAATTTTGGTCTAATTTAAGATTCTTAAGTTTTAAAATTTTGACCATTTCGTCCCGGAAACTGTTCCTTCAAGGTGAAAAACTTCTATAGCACAACAAATGATTATCAGGAGGCAATTTCTTTCCTGTTGGAAGCTCAAATCCATGTTTGAGGCGGAAGGTCCCTGCGGATCGTCAACACTTGCGATGTATATGTTAAATTTCGTAAATACTGCATCCCCAAAGCAGCCAAAAAATTAAACAGAAACTATATCAACAGCGCCGCCTGGTCTCACTATTGATCTCTAAAATCGATTTAAATGGACTTCTGGCGCAATATTCAAAATAGAACAATTATTCCCACAGACATAGAAGTGATAATTTTGATAAAGTTGTAATAAATGATTAAAAACCAGAACAAATTTACCTCATTAAAAAATATATTTTCATAAAAACGCTGAAAGAAGGAAAAATACATTAGATATGAAATAATGACTCGAAAAAATTCCCTAGTAATATTTTATAGTTACCCGCATGACTTTTCGAGGGATTTTCCTGACTTAGGGTTGATATTATAACATCACCCTAAAAACGCTTCTGAGTTCAAATTTGTCCGAGTTCACCCAAAAAAACTACTTATAAATGTATAAAAACTATCTTATAAATGGGAACTTGTACAATTTTGAAAAATATTAGAAGTTTATACCCTCTGGATTTTTTGAGCGGGTCTTTCGGATAACTGTTGTCGTTCTGACATGCTCTTGAAAACCCACGCAGTAAGATTCGTTTCTTTGAAAGTGGAACGAGTGGGGATTATTTATTCATCTTATTCTTAGCGATACATGACCGTTTTCGAAAATAGTTGAATTAGTTGCCTCTCCGATTTTTCGAGGTGGCCAAAAATCATATTTTTTTCGGGTGTTAGAATGACTATCCCTCGCCTGGGGACCACCTGGAAAAATCAGAGGAGCAATAGCGTCGACTTTCCCGACAAATTGTCATTTTTTCGAAGGATAAGAAAATAAAATTATTACGAATCTTTCCAGGTATAGAGAATTCAGTTTTAATGCGTGGGTTGGTTTAGGTGGTGTTAGGGTGACAGTCCATTGTTATTCTTAAAGAACAGCGTACTTTCCTAATAAGGTGCAGAAACAATGCCTTATTCCAAACACATATTCAACAAAATGTAAATAAATTTAATGTACATAATTCAAACTATAATTTGATCTCTAAATTTCAAAAAACTAAATTTAACTTTCAAACTAAATGTCTACGTTTAGAAATTGAAAACATTGTAAAGAACATTTAAAGATTATTCTTTTTATTTTAATGTTTCTCTTTAATATTGCTAACTTGAAGTATTAATGTATTTAGGTTCAAAAGCATTTTGAAAAAGGTACGCAATTGTACC
Organism: Andricus coriarius; assembly: GCA_932066315.1. NCBI lineage: Eukaryota > Metazoa > Arthropoda > Insecta > Hymenoptera > Cynipidae > Andricus > Andricus coriarius. The sequence continues at coordinate 1,650 of CAKNWT010197445.1, forward strand.
GAAACGTACGTAGAGGATGGAGAAAGGAGTTTTTAATCAATAAATTTTGAGTTGGAAAGTTGTTTTTGGCTCATTTTTTATTGAATTTTTATGTGGAACGTAAGACATAAAAAATTCACAAATTAACATTCCTAAAGTAATAAATACTGCAAGTTCACAAACATAGTTTTTTAAACAATTTATTATTGTTCATAACAATGTTCTCTTAGAACAATGGTTTGCACAAATTCTTTATGTTTATAATTATTTTTTTCTATAGTAATGCTACATAGTTGCAGTTTTTTCTAAAATTTTCCACTTTTTGTCTCCTTTTCAATTAGAGTGAAGTAATAATTAATTTAAGTTAATAAAAATAATTGTTTGAATGATTAATTACTGTTGATAACTATATTCTCTTCGGGTAATAGTACAAACTTGCGGTTTTTTTCCTGAAATTTCCAGCGTTTCTTTGACTTTCTATTTAGGAATAAATAATAAGCTTAATTTTAAAGAGTGAGGTCCCAATTAATTTGAAGTTTGCCAATTTCCGGCAACCATTGAGTTCAATTCGCCTCTTGCTGGCAGCGAAATTCGTCGTTTTAACCCCTTGTAATTTATTTCTTTTAATTAATAAATAACCGCGCTTTTTGGCGTCAGCCTCGCTAATTGGAATAAATTGTGCAAAATTCTTTTATGTTACCCAGGGTAGTACTATCCGTCAGAAAAAAGAATGAAGAGTTAAAATACAGTCCATTTGCTTTAATTTCGGCCAAAACGGTAACAATAATAACAAATTATTACCTCACTATGTTCTAAAAGGAAAATGCTAAAATCAATAATAAGTTGTTTAAACAATTTATGTCAACATCTAAGTATCAGTCGAATGCAGTATTTTATGTGATCGAAAAAAATGCAATGCTTTAAGATTTTATAAATACAATTTTCCTAGGTTTCCTGAAAAAATTCAAAATGATTTTTCAATATTTCAGATATGATGAAAACATACCAAGAAAATGTTTTATACAGTATTTTTATTTTACAGTATTTTACACAATTTTAGGAAAACTTCAGTTCAGCCTTAAAGATATTTAGAACTCGTAGAATTTGGAAAGCAGTGTAAAAATATTTGATGAATTTTCGGAAATCTTTCAAAGTTTTCAAATATTTTTAATCTCTTCAAAACTTCTAAAATTCCTAAACTCTTCTTAAACTGACTCGCATTATTTCTAAAATTGCCTTAAAATTTTCCATATTCTTTTTTGACAATTTTTACAATATTTTCAGTTGCTTTAAAATCTTCTTCAATATTCTGTTGAAATCATGTTTTCAAAATAAAAGATCACTTTATATTTTCCCAGGAATCTTAAGAAAATTGGCAGTAAAAAGTAGACAACGGTGCTTGGGCCGTGAGAAACAGGAATAGAAAAAATCGGCAGCGAAAAGTGGAAATTCAAAAACCAATTTGAAAAAAAAAAACGTTTTCAAAGCTGAAGTTTTCAAAATTATAATAAATTGGTCGATTTACTCGAAATTAAGGAAGAGGTAAGTTTTCGAGTCACAGAATACGAGCTTGAAGTAAAATTCGGAAATTTGACTCAAATGATGCAAATTTTATTCAATTATCAGACTTCCATGAGTCAGCCCCCGGGAAGGGGGGGGGGGGCACATTGGCAATATGGGTTTAAAAATCCAAAATTCGACGCTTACATTTGAATCTTTATTAATTTGGAAAATTTCAATTAAGTCAGTACGAGAAGGGGGTTTCAGACACAGAAAAGGGATTTCAGATAAAAATTCGAAAATTCAAAAAAGTAACTGAAATTTTGAAAATTGTATTAAACTAGTCGGTTTTCAAGAACGTCAGTTCGTGGAATTCAGATCGAGGGCATCAGTTCAAGTCACAGAACACAATTTTGAGATCAGAAAAAAAAAATTACAAAAATTGACTCAAATTTTAAAACTTTTATTAAGGGCATGCGATACTTCAATCGGATTCAGTTCCCCTGGGTTTTCGTACACAAAACTTAAAATTTGTAAAAACTGAATTTGAAGATGCTACAAAATAGAATAACGGACGTCCCCGAACTCTTTTTTTAAGGGATAATAGCAAAAAAATATATTCTGCTAAATAAAATTTTTCTGTATATGCACTATTTGGAGGTTAGGTTCGGTTTTCAAGTCTCTGTCATTCCGATAATGTCGGTATCTGTTCTGCTGAGTGACATAGAGGGCTTCCTAACGAGCATAAATTAAATTAATAATGAAATATATTTTTTGGATTGCCTACAAACAAGCTTAGTTCCGGGACATTATTTACTATGTTTTATTACTTGTCCTAAGTTTTCGACCAACAATATTGTGTAGTTTGGAAGTAAAGCTGCGAGGAGAATCGTAACACACATAACCTCAAAATACACTCATATTAATCAAATTTAGCAAAATGAAATTTTTAAAATTATTCCACAATAGAAGAGTTCGGGGACGTCCGTTAGCATGTTCGCTATCATTTCCCAAAGTTTTAAGGCAAAATCTTTATTATTGTAGGAAAAAAGCCGGGGGAACCCAACACTGCTAAAATCGATAATTTTTTAAGTATCACATGCCCTTAAATCGGTATATATCCATTAATGTCAGAACCGGGAAGTTTTTCTAGGCACAGAACACAAATTTGGGGTCAAAGCTAAAAAATTTGACTTAAAAATATATACATTTGACTAAATCGGTAGGTTTCCATGAAAGTCAGTACAAGGAGGGTTTTCTAGTCACAGAACACGAATTTGAGGTGAAAATTAAAAAATTATAAAAGAGGCTTCAATTTTGAAAGTTTAATTAAAATAATGGCTTTTCATGGAATTCAGATCTTTCAATTTATTAATTTTTACCCCAAATTCATGTTGTGTGTCCCGAAAATCCCTCTCGTGCTCAATTTTATGCTGCTTTTCATGGAACGCCGAAAGAAGCCTTGGTGTCTCCGACGATAGCGCGTCAGACTTCCATGCAGGAGATTTAGAATTCGATCCATCAGATGGTACCAATGGAAATTTTTCTATGTACTTCTACAGGGGATTCAATGGTTCCGAACCCACCTTAAACTGCAGGCCCCCTAATAAAAAGCTGGTGTCGCACCAAGGATAAATGGGTCTTTCGAGAACTTAACTTTGGGGGTCGAAGCCGATTTTGAGAAGACTCGAAAATGAGTCAGCGATCCTCTTGCGCTTGAGGCTCCAACGGGGAAATCACGTTCGATGGTCGCTGCACTTCTTTGAGTAATGAAAACACACACGCACATACACTTATATAACACGCCAGGGCAGTGCTTCGAATCTGTGCATCTAACTGATGACCTCGAGGGGTCGCTCCGTCCACCCTAGTCTGGCTGTATTGTCTTTCTGCGATCTGCTAGAGTCGCTGCCGAATGGCAAAGTCGGTGAGGATCACTTTGCCTGATTACCGAAAAAGCACGTAATTTACTGTGCGATAGGTAAGCCTGACACCTGAGAGGAAAATTCTCAGAACGTTGGTAACAACGAAACCCACCGCGAACCAAAAACATTCGGCGGAGATGGCCGGATTCGGAGTGCTGCCTTGGGAATAAACACGGGTGTGGTACAATATGCTTTGTAGATTGAGCGCAAGGGGGGCACCTTACGGGACCCCCCGCTCACATTAGAAACTAAACTAACCTAAAACTAAGACCAACCCTAAGACCTTTGCCTAAACGCTACCACGCGAAACCATCAAAAACAAATTTAATTTGACATAATCACACAAGTCACCTTTAAAATACTCCAAGTTAGATTTTCCGTCTCATAATAAGATTCAACAACCCCCTCTCAACATTTTTAGAAATTTCATATTATCACGTAAGTCACCTCCAGAAAATCACAAATCATATTGCTAATCCCATAATAATATTTAATAACCCCCGAAAACCATCCCTCAGACTTTTACATCAACAAATCCTGAGTGCCTCCACGGAAAACACTTAAGAACATTTCTAACTTTGAAATAATGAAGTCAAGAGCTATGATAAAGTCTCAGCTTTGAAGCATATGCCCAACATAAAATAATTTTAGTTTAAATACACAAAGGGTACCAGGGTACACTGTCACACACATAAGGGTTATTATTATAATATTTTTAAAATTTACAAATATCCTGAACTACTTGAGTGGCCTTAAAGACTTAATTATCAGAAGAAAAAGTAAATTATATGAAAATATGACTCTAAAAATTTCTTTATATAAAATTACTCAATACCATTAAAATTATAGAAAATTAGGGTGACGTTGTTTTAAACATTTTATTGTAAATACGGAAAAATGCACATATTTAGTGTTTAACATATTTAAGATATTTTCAGTTTTTAAAAATTGTTTATTGTTTTCAGCAAAAATATCGGAAAATTACCCTGTGTATGAACACTAACAACATTATAACTCAAGTTTGAACATTTTTAAGGAAAAGAAGAAAAATGATGAAGAAAGTAGGTATCTTCTGTATGCCTGCATCGCTCCAATAATATCTCGTATCCGGGACATAGCTCAAGTTCCTGACTTTTTTAGGAAGAACAGTGCCAACCTCCGCCGACTGGAAGTAAAATATTATTTATTATTCAATACAAGTAACCTCCTTTGGTATTGTAATACCACGCACCGTTGCTATTTTGTTTGTCTCATAAAGTAACCTCTCGCATTGAGATCTACAGTAAGAGTCCCAAGTTTATCGATAACTTATGATTATTTGTATTTATGAGTTTTTACTTTTACTTTGAATTTTTGAAAGTAGGTAAATATTTTAATTCGCTTCAGAACTTCTTGAAACTGCCGTAAAGTATTTAAAAACTAAAAAGCTTTTGAAATTTTTAAAAACCTTTTTAAATATTCTATTACAATCAATTGTACACAAAATAAAAAATTATTAAAAATTTTCCTTAGAATCTTTAAAAAAATTTAATTCCCTATAAATCTTTGAAAATTCTTAATAAAGTTATTTAATTTTTCATTCAAAATCTACAAAAATAATTTTTCAAAATAAAACGTCATTTGATGTTATCCCAGGAAATTTAGAATTTTTTTTTTTGTCGTCTTGAAATATTTCAAAATTCTCAGAAATTCTCTCAATTTTTGTTGAAATCTCTTTAAAATGTACTTCAAATTAAAATTATTTTTCATAACACACACACATATGATTAAAAACCAAGGTTAAACAACCACCGCAGGGTCTCAATGGGAGCAACTGCCATCTAAAAATGATACCGGCTCCCAGTAGGACCGCAGTAAATCACATTCATGGCCACGTCTCACAACCGTGAGTGAGGTGGTCACAGAGGACCATTTCGCTTGGCCCAATCGCCCACGCAAATTTAAGTTTCCTTGGGCCAAATATTTAGTGTAGAATTTCTTTCAATTTTAACAACAAAAGTTAGAATTTGTGCAACACCGTAAGTACCTGATAGCTCAAAAAAACACTGACCCAGTAAGGCCCTGTAACCCCTAAAGTAAAGGAAATAATAAGCCCATATAAAGTTGATTTTAAATAATGTGTTTTGTCGCATAGCGGGTAGTTTTGAGGGGTTGGCCCGGCCAGTGTTTTTTTGAGGTATCGGGTACTTGCGTTGTTGCGCAAATTCTAATTTTGATTGCATAAATTTGAACAAATTCTGCATTAAATATTTAGCCAAAAAAACTTAAATTTGCGTGAGTGGTTGGGCCAGCGAAATGGCCCTGTCACAGGACACGATGAAATCACAACGACAGGCCGGCGAAACCCTCGTGTGTATGGACTTAAGGTTACGAACCAGTGATAGTTTCGCACCTCCTAGAGCACCTATCACAAGGTCAATTACTTGTACCGAATATTTTGGGTACAGCCTTCGCAGCTCCCTTTTAAGGTCTTGATACCTCTCCTCCTTTTCTTTCTCCTTGGCAGTGATGTTGTATTCGGACGGGGCCGAGAACTCGATCACGAATACAGTTCGTTTCTCGAAATCTTGGAGAACAATGCCAGGCCTCAAACGTGCAACGGATACTGCTGTCCGAAAATCGTGGGCCCAGAAAATTGGGCACTTCTCGTTTTAGACAATTGACTCTATCTCCCTTGGAGCGTTCGACAGGACAGGGTCGCGGCCAACACCGTAAGAGCGACAAAGATGGTAATAAAGCACTCTTTGGGGCAGCATTACGTCTGTAGATATACGTCGTTCCTGCGTGGGTGGGACACCCCGATAGGATGTGTTCTAGGTACTCAGCGTGTGCACGACACGCTCTGCACCTATCGCTCGAAACTTCTTGACATAAAATGCGGTCACGGTATGCTAAGGTGGACATGACACCGTTCTGGCATGCGAAAATGAAACCCTCTGTACCAGAGTTAAGTCCTGATGATCTGAGGAAAGCAAAAGTTTTCTCCTTCGACAACGACTCTTTTTCTGCATTTCTGGAAAATTTCCGTGCATTTTCTTGTCGAGTAGCTCTTGATGGAATTTTTGAGCTTCTGCTTTCTTCACTTCGGCTTTCAGAAGTGAAGCATCTAGATGGAGTAATGCACTTTCCTCACTACTGATGTTAAATTTCAGGCCAAGGGTCTCGGCCGCTTGCTCCGCGGCTTTGTAAAGGAACGCTCCTTCACCAATCATCTTGTGGTTCCTGACGATCTTTAGGAGAGGATCTCTGCCATTGGCTACGATATAAGCTGTACTTAGAACGATACAGTTATGAAGACACTGGAGATTCAAAAGTCCGCGTTCGTTCTTCATCCATTGAACCACCCCAAACGAGTAGAGTAGAACCGGTACGGCAAGCATGCTAAAAAGTAAAGGGCTCATGGAATCGCCCTGAAAGACGCCCCTCTGGATGGTGACGTTGTTTGTTGTCACACGATAATTTCCAGATGAGATAGTAAATCTAGTTTTCCAAGGAGGCATCAATCTCTCTATGCATCTCACTGTGTGTGAATGTACCTTGAAGCTTTCCAACAGACAGTTGATAAGTCTATGAGAGGTTGAATCGAAAGCTTTCCGGTAATTAATCCAGGCCATTGACAGGACGCGTTGATGGGCTGCAGCGTCTTTACAGATACACCTGTCAATTAGCAGGTTCTCTCGACATCCTGCTACACCTTTTTTGGAGCCACGTTGTTCGTACGTCTCACGCCAAAAAGGCTCAATTCATCTATCAATACTGTTGTTTAGGACAGCTGTAAAGATCTTATACAGTGTGTTCAAACAAGTTATTGGCCTGTAATTCTCTGGGTTGGACAAGTTGCCTTTTTTCGGTAGGAGTATAGTGCGTCCTAGCACCAGCCACTGCGGAATGGGCGTCTCTGACTTTAAAAATGAGGTGAATATGCGGGCCAAATGTTGGTGTGTAGAAGTAAACTTCTTCCACCAGAAGTTCTTGATACAATCTGGTCCAGCACCGGAAAAGTTCTTCGTTCCTCTAAGTGCTTTTTTCACCTCTTCGGCAGTGATCGATGGGCATTCATCCTCAGGTGATCATTGAACTGGCGAGATGGGTCAGAGAGAAACTGTTGATTCTTCCTGATCCATGTCTCCCTCTTCTGTATTTTTCTCCTTGCGTCAGATAACAGCCGTATTTTGTCAAAAATATGCTGCTTGATTGTCAGCAGCTTTGACTTGTTTAGTGTATGATTCAAGATCTTCAGTTATTGGGCGAACTTTCGAACCCCTTCCGTGAACGGTCTACCAGATGTTATGTAGTCAATCACACATTGAACACGGGACGCATTCTTTCTTGCCCATCCAATGTTCTTCTTCAGTTGATGTAAGCGTCTTTTGGTCTTTTGATCCATCGTAGATTTGAGCCTTCGATTTGAATCAGCCACAGCTCTCGCAGCACCATAAACTGAGCAATTGATGGTCCAGAGGTCAGATTCTTGCAAGATTTATCCACGAAGAGAGGCATCCATTTCAGCCAGACCTTGGAGCTTAATAGGAACTTGCATGTTAATGTTCCTTCTTGTCCTGGAATCGTGATCATCTCTCAGAAGGTGCCTGTTTTCCGCGGTTGCTCTTAGTGTCATTTCCTCATCTTCGGCTGCAGCGGTTGGGGAAGCGCTCAGCGCACATATCCATTTTTCCAGAGGTAGGTACGTTGATTTCGCAACGATTGAATCGAAACGTGCTGAAGCTCTGGGCATCGTAGCAGTCTAGCAAGTTATCTTTGAGTTGATTCGTCCACTCAATGTGGGCGTTTCGCCGTTTCGTCATCGTCTTTCCATCTAAATTATTTTCAGCACCCCGAACTCTTGGATTATCGGCATTGTTCGCCGACCCATTGTCGGGTGCTCTGCGCGTTCTATCGTTTTGAACCGCATTTGCAACTTTTGGGTGTTTTAGTGGCGTCATTGTTGTTCCCATGAGCAACTAGGGAAAGGGTTTGTCCGTCCTTGTAGAGCCCCGAACGCAAGGATAAGGCTGCATACTCTGAGAGGTTTCCCGGTATCCCAGAGTCACCGTTTAAGACACCTCACCCAGGTGCCATTCAGCTTTCGGCACGGTTGTCACGCCTCCGCTTAGGGGTTATTCCTCCGGGACCATCCCTGGACAATTGTCCGCAACTGCTTATTAATTATTGTAACCATAGTCAGCAGCAACCCTTGGTACAGGTGCCCTCTATCCGCAACCCGAGGACGCGTTCAGTGGCTTTGTCATAGGCCCTTCAGTTCTATTCGAAAGGAATCGAAACCGAAACCGAATAT
>CAKNWT010197448.1:0-11425 GCA_932066315.1 Andricus coriarius
TGGACACGAAGCTGCACACGAACCTGTACAGGTAACCTTGACGGTTCCTGTACAGGAATTTGGCGAAAGAAAGTGTACATGATTCTGCAAAGGAACCTATATGCAAGCTATCCTTTGAATAATCCTGTACAGCTTCCTTAACACAGTGATTTGCGACGCGGGTTCATGTACAGATTCTTGTTCAGGATCCTATACGTGAACCTGCATAGGAACTAATCCGCTACGGTTCGCTAGGGGCTTGGCTCTCTCGATAGTAAGTTTGATCCTCAAGGGAATAAAAAAAGCAACTTTATAGTTGTAAGCGACATGACTTTTCGCGACGGCTTTTTGTAAAGGACCCCATACGTGTTTCTGAACAAAAACCCGCGTCTCAATTCACTTCGCAGAGAAACCTGTACAGGAACTTATACTCGATCATGCAAAGGTTCTTTCGTCGGTGCACGTCCCATTGTAGGATAACGTACAATTTCCTGCACAGGGACAGTCAAGAGTGCCTGTGCAGTTTCGTGTGCAGGATCGTGTCCAGAAACATATCGAGTTTTCTGGATTGGAAGTTTCGACTGGGATACATATCAAGAGTGGGTTTTTTTAACATGGACGTATACATATCTTCTTTCAGAATTAAGTTCACCGAGCAGTACTTGGGATTATGCGAACACACGTTACTATTCTGATAGACGACCTTCTGGTAGCCGATCTCCTCATTCACCTCCACCTCGTTATGCTTCTAATGGAATACAACCTATTCCTCCTGGCTATGAAATCCAAAATGTAAACACTCGTAACCTTCTTCGCCTAGGATTTGGAGATCCAGACAGTCGAATTTTCAAGATAAGCCTACCTGCCAGAGTACTCGTATCACCGAATAAATCAATCGTTGGAAAATTGAATGCTTCTGGTGTTTTGCTATTTTTATATCAGACAGTATTACATCGCCGCAATCCCGTTCAATTACATTTGTATAACGGCAACATTACTCGAATTTCCGAAGAAGAAATTGGGCTCTTACCTTTCAATCGTAAGATTGAGTAAAAGTTTCACAAATTGATTCAATTCAAGCCAAAAGGAAATGTAAATCTAAAGCAATTAAATAATACTGATGCAAAGAATAATGGGTGTATTCACCATATATTTATTTCTTCTCACTTTATGAGCACTTTGCTTCCTAACAGGCATCAAATAAATTTGCTTCCTCAGAGAGGGAGGTCCTTGAAGTCCATGAATTCCTTACATTCCACGAATTCCTTAAATTCCGCGAATCCCTTGATTTTCATCAATTCAAATTCCTTTCCTCTGACGCTACGACGACCTCTGCTGACGGATGAATTTCGTTAGAAATTTATTCGTTCCAATTTTTTTTTAATTTTCTGTTTTAAATTCAGCCTTAATAAATGATTTTTCAGGCAGAATAACTTTCTTTATTCCCAAAAAGTAAAGGAATTCACGTGATCTCATGAACCCAACCAAACTATATTTTCATATAGACTTTTAATGTAATTCGCATTATCCACGAACTCGTATATTAGTGTCATTATTAGTTTATATTTTATATTAATATATATAAGTATTTTCATATTATTGTGCAGGATTTAAAAAAAAACTAAATTCCTTGCAAAGATATGTACAAGTTTGAACAAATTTTGCAAACAAATTTTAATTTGAAATGATTAAAAATAGTTTATAAGGTTCATGAGAATATTTAAAGGTTTCGAGAGGATACAAAGATTCTTAACATTCCTGGGTAAATTTAAAAGGATTTCTTATGTGGAAACATTTATTTTTAGAGAATGTCTTCAAAATAGGATTTAAGAATAATTTCTAAATTGATCGCATGAAAAATTTAATGTTTATCATGACTTTTTCGCAGAAAATATCATTTAAAATTTTTCCATGAATATTAAGAATTCTTTTTATTTCTGTCAATTTTCGTTGGAAAATATTTTTTCAAGATGAAAATTACCTAAAAGTTAACCACGAAATTCCGGAAAATTCTTCTATTCTCTCGAAACATTTAAGATTCTTAAGAAGCTTTAACCAAATTTTTTCGGAACCTTAGCAAATGTAATTTCTTTTTCCAACTTTTTTTTAATCCATTCTATTTTTAAATTATTTTTCAATCTTTATAAAACTTCTAAGCCTTCTGAGTATAGTTTAAAATGAGACAAGTTTATTGTTTTGTTTAATTTGAAAACTCTAAAAAAGTGTCCTTCAAATGTATGGGATTTTGCTTTCACAATTCTTGAAATATTTTCACAAATTCAGTTTTCAAATTATTTGAAATCTTTTCAAAACTTTTAAACCATCTGATACCAGCTTTTAAAATGAGTAAAACTTTTCATTATAATGTTTCAGATTGTTGTTTTGCGATTTTTGAAATGTTTTGTAATATTCTCTTGAAAGTAATTTTTCTAAATAAAATATCATTTAAAATTTTTATTTCGTTCAACTTATAAATTATTACCATTTTTTTTAAATTTTAAACCATCTCATTAACTTTTAAAATGAGTCATATTTTTACTACTGTTTTTTTGTAATTTTGGAAACTTTAAAGAAGTGTGCTTCAAATATTTAAGATTTTTCTTTACAATTTTTTTTTTGTTTTTCGAAAATTAATTAAATTAAAATGCATCTAATTTTCTTTTAACCTTTAAATCTTTTCACATTTTCTGAGTTATTATACCAATAACTGAGTTATTAGCTTAAACCTGCTGCCAGTTTTTAATTTCTTTAATTATTTTTAAGTGATTTGCTAACAAGGAATCACGTGTTATCATTTTGTTTTTAAAGTTACATAAATATACTTTTTTAAGATTCTGGAGAGAATTCAGAAAATTTTTGCAGATTTCACATAGATGGAAACGATAGTTTAAAAGATATTCAACACTTTCAGAAGTTTTGAAGAAATTTTCAAATACTTTATAAATTTGCGAAAAAATATTCAAGTTTTAAAATATTTTATATATCTCCAAGACTTCTAAAATTCATAAATAATTGTAAAACTGATTCGGATGCTTTTTTTAATTGAAATTTTTTTTTCAAAATTAAACAAATTGCCTTGAAACCTTCGACATTTTTTTCTTAATATTTTTAGGAATTTTCATAAGAATCTTTAAAAAAAATTCGTATTCTTTCAAAATATTTAAAAAGTTTCAAACATTTTTCGTGAAATTTTCAAATCCTAAAAAAAATTTCCATTGTCTCAAAATCTTCTAGATTCTGTTTTGTGTGTTTTAAAATACAATTTAAATCATTTGTAAATTTCCCAGAAATTCTAAATTTTTGTCCATTATTTCATTTTTCTCATCTCTTTCAAAGTGTGAAAAAGTTTACAAATTGTATTCTGAGATAGCAAAATGTTAAAAACAGAATTATTTTCTAATAGTAAAAAATCGTTTGCAATTAAAGTGTTCTCTTTTATTAATAATGTTTAGAAACATTTGGAAATAAATTTTATCACGAAATAAAATCACTGATATGGAAACTTTGATTTACACAATTGATGGTGTAGTAAATTCGTAATATATATTACTAGACTTAATTAACGCGCAGTTAACTTGAACAGGTTTTTTTTTGAATGACTCACAAAATTCTTAGAAATTAAAAAAAAACTAAGTACAAGACTAACAAACGAACACATTTTGACAAGCACAAAAATAGGATTGATTTTGGAAAGAAAACCCGCTTTAAAAAGTCAAGAAATAGAAAAAATAATTGATCTTCTTCAAGACATCTACAAACATATCCCCTTCTTTTTTCATATCTTGATTTGTTTTTATCATTAATTATTAATTAAATTATTTGAGCAAAGTAAAATTATTTTGTTGTTGCATAATCATGGATTTCAAATGATTCTCAACCATTATAATAAAATTTGGTTCTTCATTGAAATTTGCCCCTTAATTCTAGCCTTTTAATAAAAAATAGCATAACGTAATATAATAAATAAAAAAATGGAATCTGGTGGTATATAATTGTGCAGTTTGCAGTTTGTGCTGATGGTAACTCTTTGAATAGAAACTTCAATGGTAAATGGTTTAAGAAACTGCTAACTTTCATCATTTACCGACGCGGAACATGCACAATTAAAGTAACTTTTACGTGCAGCCGCCAAGAGGGCGCAGATATCAGCGCATTGTAACGATCCGAGATAATTTTGGCGCGAAAATTCCTAATTTTTGAAATTATATTATTAGTAACTTGATTTATTTGATAATTAATTTAATTAATCCATAAAATCCTAAAATCATCAGAAATTTATATTCAAACAGCTAGCGCTATTTTAAACGACCAGGAAGTGCTGCCTCTAGCGGGCGACGTATATATTAAAGAACAATCATTTTCAACCAAGAAGGATAACTTTTGTACTATAAAAGATGAATTTTTAACCCAAAAAGGTAATTTTCTATAACAACATAGTTTAATTTTCGACCAAAAATTATGACTTTAACAAAATAGTTAAATTTCTAACCAAATATTTGAATTTTTAGCATACAGAGATGCACTTTTATGCAAATGGTCGAATTTTCCAACAAAAAAATTAAAGTTTGATCAAGTATTTGAATTTCCAAGCCAAAAAGACAATTTTCTTAGAAGACTTTCGAATTTTCATTTGAAAAGTCAATTTTCAACCAAGAAAGATGATTTCTCTACCAGGAAACGTGAATTTTCAACAAAAGAGTACAGTTTTTAAGCTAAAAATTGCAGACGTTTTAGAAAACAGTGGACTTTTGAATCGAAAAAGATGAATATTTAACAAAAAAGATCATTTTCAATCAACAAGGATGAATTTTTATTAAGATTGTTGAATTCTCAACCAAAAAGATTAACTTTCAACAAATAAGAATAATTTTCTACCCAAAAGTACAACCTTTTAACAAATTATATATATTTTCTACCAAATAGTTGAATTTTCAACCAAAAAGTTGAATTTTTAACAAGCAAGATTAATTTTCTAGCAAAAAAAAACTATTTTTCAACCAAATATATGAATTTGCTACCAAATAGTTGAATTTTTAACTTATACAATATGCAGGAAAATGGTTCAACAAAAAATGAAATAGTTAAACTTTCAGATAAAAACTCTCATAAAAAAATAACATTGAACTAAAAAAAATAAAAATTTCAAACCAAGCAGATTGATTTTCTATAAAAAAAATGAGTTTCCAACTTATCTATTATACCGGATAAAGTTTTAAGCAATCATAAAATAGTTCAATATTCAGATAAAAAAAAATATCTTAACAATAAAAATTATTTTTCAACAAAATTGTTAAATTTTCAACAAGAAAATAAATTTTCGACCAAGAAGATTAATGTTGAACCAAAAGAGACGAATTTTAATTAAAATACATGAATTTTAAACACAATTATTTAATTTTAAATCCAAAAAGACAAATTGGCTTCACAAAAATTGAATTTTCAACCCAAAAATATGATCTATCAACCAAAAAGTTTAATTTTCTATCAAATTGTTGAACTTCCAAGCCAAAAAGATGAATTTTTTACAAAAGAGTAGAATTTTTAACATGAAATTTCATTTCAAAGCAAATAGACGAATTTCCAACAAAAATTATTAATTCTTTAAAAAAAAAAATTAATTTTGTTATAAAATCGGCTTTTCAACCAAAAAATATGAATTCTCAACAAAGCATGTAACCGATCATATTTCAAACAAATAATTGCATTTTTGACCAGAAAGGATAAATTTTCAACCAAGAGGATTTAATTTCTACGAAGAAAGACGATTTTTCAACCAAAAAGTTGAACTTTCCACTAGAAATGATACATTTTTAACAAAATGGTTAAATTTTTATTGAAAAAAGAACATTTCGATCAGAAATAGAATACTTCCATTGTCAGTTGAAAAAATTTATTTTCAACCAAACATGAAAGAATTTTTATCAAAAAAGTTAAGTGTTAAGCCAAAGAGATGAACATTCAATTTAAAAAATGAATTTTTAACACGGTAGTTAAATTTTTTATTTAACATATGACTACGTAACAATATACTTGCATTTTCAACCAAAGAATTGAATTTTTAACCAAATCATAGAATTGTTAACCCCAAATAGATGAATTCCGAACCAAAAAAGTAATAGTACCCTTTTCAATCAAAAAATTTAACTTTTACCAAAAAATATACTTGGATTTTCTTATTGGGTTTAAGTTCTAACTGTTATTTAATTTCGTAACGTTGTTTCCACTTATAGGGCCATGTGACGAGTAGGTCACGTGACCGGCTTCCTACCTTACCGACACTTTTTTTATTTGTAAACTTATTTGCACACGAATAGACGCATTGAGATGCAAATTTGGGATAATAAATAAGAAGCACTAAGAAACGTAGCTGTGGTCCTTAATTTGTATAAGTATGAAAAAAGCAAAAAAAAAACAAATTATTTACAAAAAAAATTTTTTTCCTAATTATAAAAATTTAGGACCAGAGCCGCGTTTCTTAGTACTTCCTATTTATTATCCCAAATTTTCAACTCGATGTGGCTATTCGTGTGGAAATAACTTTACAAATTAAAAAAGTGTCGGTAAGGTAGGAAACCGGTCACATGAACCACTTACCAACCTTAGTTTTAAGCCACCGCCAACTAACTGGCAATGTAGTTTACGGAAAGAGCCGCCAGGGCACTTTTTCTTTTATGACTACACCACTGGGTAATTAGGGTTAAAATCCTATCGATGAAAACTCGTAACCTCCATTGCAGTTTTATGGTGGGACCTTTCGTGGCAGTCTCCATTTTATAAGTCATAAGGTGACCTCTTTTTTAAACGTAAAATTAAAAGAACTAAAAAAGTAGATTTCTAATTTTATCGATCGCCGATAATTATTTCGATTTATGTATTTTTACTATTACTTTCAGTGTAAGTTGTTATTAAAGATATTATATCTTTGGTTGTTATGACTGACTTTTCCAATACATGGGGTAAAGTAAAATGTATTTTAATAATTTTTCTACATTTCTAATCCGCAGTGATACATATATCATAAAGTATAATCTCTCTCTTAATACTCAAGTTTGAAAAAATACAAAATAAAAATTAATTGAAGTTTTTAATGAAAGTTATAGTTCCATACTTCTTATTTTGTGAACTGATTAATTAATTATTTTTTAAAAGTGTATTTTAAATATGATATGTACATCATTAATTCCAATTGTTAGAAATGAAAGTTCAAATTTGAAAAAACTATAATTTAGAAATTATTTGAATGTTTCAGTGAAAATTATAGATTAATGCTTAAATGAGTATCTGAATTATTTTTTTTTTTAATTATATCTAAATATTATTTTTAAATTTTTTCTAAAATTAGTGTAAAAAGTTATTAATAATTCCAATGTTCAGAAATGAAATATCATCTTTAAAAAAATATGAAGTAGACATTATTTAGATGTTTCAATGAAAATAATAGTTTCATGCTTTTTGAGTTGTAAACAGTTTAATTAATTATTGGGCAATTCATTTTGTTAAAAACTGCAAATTAAATAAAAATTCAATTTAAATTGTTTTTCAATTGAGCAACATAAATTGATTATTTACTTGAAGGTTATGTTATTGAGAATATAGGCTATTATTTTTATAATAAAAGTTTATTTTGTTCTTTAAAATACCTCTATTGCAATTATATAATCTCTTCAAATACCTGTGACGTTGTGAAATGTCTCTGTCCGAATTTAATTCTCAAACGGTTAATTTTTCATGGAATTAGTCTTGAAGATCATTAATAAATTAAATGCATAAAAAATGCAATTTCAAACGAAAAAAAATATATAATGTAAAAATTATTTGAATGTTTGATTGAATTATAATTGTGTAATTGTTTTTATGTTATGGACTGATTAATTAATTATAAACTGATTCTGTTGACTTTTTAATTTAATTTAATTAATTTTTTATTAATTTTTTATTAATTTATTAATTATTAATTTAATTTAAATTTAATAAAGATTAAAATTTAGTTTTGTTCTAAATTAAGTAACATAAATTTAAAATTTACTTGAAGGTTATATAATTAAAAATCGGATATAATTTGTATAATAACAGTTTATTTTTTTTTTAAATACCTTTATTACAATAAAATAATTTTTCAAATGTTCTTGATTTTCTAAAATGAGTATCTGAATTTAGTTTTCAAAAATATATGTAAATATGTTTTATTTTTTATAAAATTAGTTTCAAAGGTTACACATAAATTAAACTTTCAGAAATGCCAGTAAACATTTAAAAAAATGTACATTATAAATTAATTGAATGCTTTAACATTTTCACTCAAAAAAATCGCATTTTTAACCAAACGACCACGTTTTTTAACCAAATAGTTACAGTTTCAACGAAAAGAAATGTGTTTCCAACTAAAATTATGAAACTTAAAAAAAAATTAATTTTCCACCTAAAAGTCGAATTTTCGACCAAATGAATAGATTTTTGAACTCTAAGAGATACATTTCCAATCAAAAATCGAAGCTTTGGATTTTTAGTTTATAAAATTAAATTTCAAACAAAGAATTAAACTTATAAACTAGAATGATGAATCTTGAAAAAAATTAATTTTAAACAAACTAGTGAAGTTTTAAATCAAAAAGTTAAATTTCTGACCAAGTTAAAAAAAGTAATTTGTAACAAAAAAAAACACAATTTTTAACAAAATACATAAATATTCAACTAAATAGTTAAATTTTTAATCCAAAAAAATTAATTTGTAACTATAAATGTATAATAATAGTATAATTTTCAGTTTTGAGAATGAAATTTTATCTAAAATAATGAATCTATAACAAATTTCTAACCAAGAATATTAGTTTTCACAAAAACGGATGAAAACTTTCATCATAGCATATAAATTTTTAACCAAAACTAGAATTGTTAATTTTTTAACCAAGATTGAAATAGCTACATGTTTAGTTAATAAAAATTCATTTACAAAAAAAAAAATATTGGGCAAAATAATTTATTTTCAAATACAAGGAAATCAATTTTCAGATAGAAAGATGAATTTTCAACAAAAAAGGATTAATTTTTAACAAATTAGATAAATTTTCAATCAAAAAGGTGAATTTCCAATCAAGAGGATGAATTTTCAATTGAATAGTTTAATTTCCTAATGAAAAAAGTATTTAAACAAATATGAAATTGTTAAATTTTCAGTTCAATACTTTAATTTTTAACAACAACAAAATTGTATCTATATGAATGAATTTTTAACCAAATACCTATTTAACCAAAAAACTATTTGACTAGAAATTTAATTATTTTGTTGAAAATTGATTCTTTTTGGATAAAGATAGTTTTCTTGAGTGACTGAAAAATCCTTTTTCTTTAAAAATTGAATTATTTTGTTAAATGTAAACTTATTTGTAAAAAATGCAGCTCTTTTATCGAGAATGTATCTTTTTGGCTTCAAACTGCAAAATTTTAGAGTTAACTTTGTTTCTATATTAACTGAAAAATCTCTCTGGGTTAGAATTTTTTCGTTGAATAATAATGTTGGTGGTTTCAAATTAAACTATTTTGTTAAAAATTAGTTTTGTTTTTCTGAATATTCATATTTTTCTTAAGAATTCTACTATTTAGTTTATTTTTTTCTGCAGATTCATCATTTGAGGAAAAAATTAATTTCTTTGGCTGAAAATGTACAATTTTTTGTTTAAAAAAACTTCTTTATTCAAAAATGGAACTATTTAGTAGCAAATCCATGCCCATGGTTGAAAATTAAATATTTTGTGTCAAACATTCATTTTTTTGTTATTGAATATCCATTAATTTAATTGCAAACTTATTTCTCTGTTAGAAAATTCAAATATTTGGTTTAAAAAAAAAAATTTGTCAAAAATTAATTTTTCGAAGGAAAAATTAAGCTTCCACTTTTAGCGAAAATTGATCTTTTCCGTGAAAAATGCATTTATTTGATTGAAAATTAACCTATTCTGTTGAAAATTTGATTCTTTTCAATATCATCTTTTAGTTTAAAAATTCAAAAATTTCGTGAAAAGGTTTCTTTTTTTTGGTTGAATATTCATAATTTTAGTTAAAAATTCATTTTTTTTGTTGGAAAAAATGTAATTCTTTTATTGCAAATTTGATTTTTTAGAAGAAAATCAATCTCCTTAAAAATTGATCTTTTCTTTTAAAAATTAATTTAGTTACGTTAAACACTTGTTTTTTTTTTTTGTAGAAAATTAATCTGTTTTGTTTAAAATTCAACTAATGCAATTTTACTTGAAAATGTGTCTTTCGGGGTGAAAAATCAATTATTTGGTTGAAAAATTAAACGTTTTCGTTCAATTTTAACTACTTTGTTGAAAATTTGTACTTTTTTGGTCGAAAAAGTTTTTGGAACAATTTTCAAATTATTTAAATTCAGTAATTTTATGGTTTGAAAATCTAAAGAATTAAAATACAGTTCTAGCAGTAAACAAATCACGAGGCAAACAATGATAAATAAATACTTTTATTCGATAAAAAGTTTCTTCTATTTATTATTTTTTACTAAGTAAATAAATAAATGTATTGTCTTTAATTATAATAAATAATACAAACAATATTTTTATTAAATAAATGTATTTTCTTTGATTTATTATTCTTTTTTTATTTACGGATTATTTATCATTAGAAACCTTTATTGATTTATTTAGATGCAAAAACTTTATAATTAGGAAATTTTTTATATCGGCATTTTTGTAATATTGATTATCGATTATTAGCAATTTTCAATTTCGGTAATGTTATAAACTGTTGGGAACCTTATCATTCGGGAGTTTTAAAATGTTGGCAATTTTTTAATTTCTGCAATTTTCTATTTCGAATTATTGATTTATTTACCATGATTATGATTTCAATTAAAATATTAACTATCTATTAATTTTTTTCTTTAATTTTAAAAATTATGAATTTTTAAATCAAAAGAAGATATAAATCTCTTTCAAAAATTTGCTTACTCATTTCCGTAGTGGAAAAATTGTTTTTTTTTATTAATGAGTGAAAGTGGTACTTCAAAAAGAAAATTATAACAGGTTATTTTATATTCATTTTCCGAAAGCATGCAGAGACTAGAAATATTATTAAAGAATAATTATTATTGCATCTTCTGTTGCTAAGCTAAACTCATCGAATTTCGTAATAAAGTAAGGTAAATTGGATCCAGTGAGGAAATAATTATAATTTTTCCTCTTGGAAGATATAACTTGCTAAAACCTTAATTTTGGGGAATATGACGTTGGCTATTGACACAACATTTACAATACTACTTTCTATATCATTGTTCCAATAAAGTTGAAAATATTACAAAATCACATTCTTTTATTGAAATTTTTCCGGCTTTTTTGGTATTTCATGGAGTTTCAAACATTTTTTAAAGATTTTAAGGGATTACACAAGTTTTGTGTATTTTAAATGGTTTGAAAGGATCTGAAGAGATTTT
>CAKNWT010197455.1:0-21953 GCA_932066315.1 Andricus coriarius
ACGCCGCTGACTCATTCTAAATATTCATTTCTGAAAGTTGGAGGTCTTTAAGACGTTTTTGTCATGAATATAATTCATTGATCTTTTCACAGCGAGTTTACTTACCTGGTACATCTGGAGGCGATTAACTGCTTGCTCGTGATGCTATCAGTACAATTATTTTCACAGACTTCAGCAGAATACAGTACTATTTACAGAATCGTAATGCACGAAGAACAGAGTGCGAGTGCTCCAATTGTAGTTTGCACATTGCTAAATAACTTTGCTGAGCAAGAACATGCACCACCTGGTTTACTTACCCAACCGCCAGGAAGTAGCATCGTTTTAAGCATTGCTGGTGAGATTTCATTCTACAAAATATGATAAGGGGCTGTCCATAAACTACTTTACCAATTTTTTAGCCGTCCCACTCAGAAGCAGCGGAGCCTTTTTTTCTAGATGGGGGCAGGGTCATATACTTTTAATATTAAATAGCCTCATTTTTAAAAAGTATAATAATATTATACTATGCAAAAATGTTACATAAATAATAAATCATGAATAGTAAATAATAAATGCAGGTATAAAATTCATATTGCCAAAGATTTCACAAAGATTTCAATGATATTCCAAAGATTTCATAAATATTACCAAATATTCGAAAAAGATTTAAATGATTTCACAAAGGTCTCAAAAACTGTGTAAAGATTTCAGGTAGATTTCAAAGATTCCACAAAGATTTTAATAATTTCTAAAAGATTTCAATGATTTTCCAAAGCTTTCACAAAGAATTCAGATATATTTAAAATATTTGACAAAGACTTCAATTATTTCACAAAAATTTCAGATAGATTTCAGAGTGCATAAAGATTTCAATGATTTCACAAATATGAATTATTTCAAGAATATTTCGCAAAGATTTTAGATCGATTTCAAAGATTGTACAAAGATTTCAATGATTTCACAAATATTTCAAAACTATTTCAAATATTTCGCAAAGATTTTACAAAGATTTCAAATATTTCGCAAAGATTTCAGATAGATATCAAAGATTGCACAAAAATTTCAATGATTTTCCAAATATCAAATACTTCAAATATTTTAAAAATATTTCCAAAGATATCAACAAGATTTCAATGATTTCCTAAAGATTTAAAAGATTTCGGATCGAGCTAAAAGTTTGGACAGACTTCAATAATTTCACAAGTATTACCAAATATTTCAAATAATTTGAAAAGATATCAGAAAGATTCCACAAAGATTTCATTGATTTTTCTAAGGATTTCAAAGAATTTGGATAGATTTAAAAGATTTCACAAAGATTTCAATTATTTCACAAAAATTTCAAAGATTGCACAAAGATTTTAATAATTTCTCAATGATTTCACAAAGATTTCAATAAATTCACAAATATCAAATATTTCGCAAATATTTCCAAAGATTTCAAATATTTCTCAAAGATTTTAGATACATTTAAAAAATTGCACAAAGATTTCAATGATTTTCCGAAGATTTCAATAATTTCACAAATATTTCAATAAATTCACTAATATCATCAAATATTTCGTAAAGATTTCGCAAGTATTTCAGTGATTTCCCAAAGATTTCACAAAGATTCAAAATATTTCGCAAAGATTTTAAATACATTTAAAAAATTGCACAAAGACTGCAATGATTTCCCAAAAATTTCAAATATTTCGCAAAGATTTGAGATATATTTCAAAGATTGCATAAGGATTTCAGTGATTTCCCAAAGATTTCAATAATTTCACAAATATTACAAAATATTTCAAATATTTCGCAAAGACTTCACAAATATTTAAATGATTTCACAAAGATTAACAATATTTCGCAAAGACTTTAGATAGATTTTAAAGATGGCACAAAGATTTCACTTATATGAATTTTCTACCAAATGATTGAATTTTTAACTTATAAAGGATAGATTTCCAACAAAATATGAAATAGTGAAATTTTCAACAAAAGAATTCAACCCAAAAAATGATTTTACAACCAAAGAAGATTAATTTTATAATAATGGAATGGTTACATTTTCAACCAAAGAGATGAATCTTCAACGAAAAAAAATCAATTTTGAACAAAATAGTTCAAGCTACAACCAAGTAGCTAAATTTTGACAAAAAAATATGACTGTTTAATAAAATAGTTGCATCTTCAACAAAATAATAAAATTTTTAATCATATACTAGAATTTTTAACCAAACGAGATGAATTCCCAAACAAAAATATTATAGTAGACTTTTCAACCAAAAGTACAGTTAAATTTCCTTGCTGGGTTCTATTAATTCAGTTTTCATTTAAGCAATAACATGAGAAAAAGAGTAAATTTCTTGAAAACAAGAGAAAAAAAGAATTCTTTTTAAAAAATGGGAACAGAGGGGCCATCATTCGCAAAACTTTTTAAAAGGTATTTTTGGCGGGACCCAGTACCCCCCTCAAACTGGTAACGTAGTTTAAGGACGGTCCTTAGAGCATAAAAGTATGATTATGCATCAATAACTAAACGTATTTTATTGATCTTCCTTAATAATAACAGCTGGTTTGTGGAATGTAATCACAATGGGAATGGGAAGTAGTCGAAAAAATGTACAAATAAGTAACGGTGGCTCGAGTGAGGAAATTGAACGAAAGCGCGATACTGAGACTCCATTGGCTAGTCAGTCATTGTTACTTTTACTAGTTTTGACAAATCACTGGACGACTTCTCACAATCCATATCGAGATGCTTTATTTTCATTCTCAAACGTGCAAGGTGAGTAACCAAACCTCGTTTAACGAGAATTAGTCCCAATAATTAAAAGTTAATAGTTTTAAACTAGGGCATGGCGTCTAAATCGTTCAAAAGATCAAAAAATACCAAGCCCGATTTTAAACATAACTGTTCACCTCCACTTTTTAACCAGTTACAGATGATAATTCCGGAGCACAATCGCAAATGATTCCATCCTTTAGATTCAATTTCAATAAACTGTACTCTACGATTTGTAAAATAAAAAATACAGACGAAGTGACTCTGCTTCTGTATATGCTTCTGCACAGAAATCCTAGTGTTAAAGAGTATATCATGAAACGTTCTGATATCCAATTGTTGGTAAGTATAATTTTTTCTGGAAATCTGCATTATATACCATTGTCAATATTACAAACTTGAATTTAATTTTCAGGTTGTACCAATTCTGCGAATATTATATCATGCACCAGACAACACATCGCATCATATTTATATGTCTCTCATCATTCTTTTAATTTTGAGCGAAGATGAGTTCTTTAACAAGAGAGTTCATGAAATCGTGAGTTTTTATCACTTTCTTTAAATACACCTCTATTTATTGACATGAAATATTTTTTATATATGTGTGACTGTTTATGTGGGCGTCTGCATGAAAAGGGCCCTTACGATCGGTATGGAGTTACGTACAGGGTCATATAGCCTGATAAATTCCCTGCTTTTTAAGCCCAAGACGAAAATACGCTTCTTTAATAAATAGAAATCAAATCAAATCTGTCTCTAAATTTGTCGGAAAATGTTATACTTTTCCATCAACATTTTCCCATTGAATCTCCAGCAAAATATCTTATCGCCGCCAGATCTAATCATATGTCTCTATAAATTTCTAAATTTTCTATCAAATTATGTCCGTTAAAATCTTATACTTTTTCCACCAATTAAAAATCTATCAAATCTTATCCACGACAGACTTTGTAACAAATGTTATTTTCCAGAGTCTGGAAGATTTCTATCGAATTCTACTCCTTGAAAAATCTTATACTTTTCTACCAATATATTGTTGATAAAACTGTATCAAAATCTTATAAAATGAGAAAATTTTGATAGGAACTAGAGATGTACAATCGTTCATTCGAATTTTTAATGCAAATTTAGACATGCTTGGACCATTGGATTTTGCGAAATAGAGAAAAATCTTTAAGAACCTTAGATCATTACAATTTTTAAAATGAACATTACTCTTTTTTTTTGAAAAAATGAATCCAAAATTCAATTCGAATCTTCGAAATTCGACTTATTCGGATATTCGAATTTGTTTCGGTTTGATGTATAATTAGATTTTTTGTCTTTTGAAAAATCCAATGTTCAATTGTGTTCAAATTTGCATGGAAAATTTGAACAAACCACTGCACACCTCTAATAGGAACGTATAAGATTTCTCGACGGATACAATTTGATAAAAATTTCCAAGATTTTGATACGTAGGATTTGATACAAGTATCGAGTCTTCGAAATCGTGGACGATAGGAATATGATACAAGTTCTTTGTGAATAAGATTAGATGGAAGTTTAATATGAATCTCTAGATAAAAAAGTATAAGATTTCTCGATGGATAGAATGTGATAGAAATATCCTAGATTCCAAAACGTAAGATTTTATTGTTAGTATTGTACCGATAAGATTTCATAGATTTTTTATGAAAATATGATGATAGTACTAAATGTTACCAATCAATTTTCTGAACGCATCTAAAGTTCCAGTTGGTTTGCTGACATGAGTGTAGTACAAATAGGTCCTAGTATCATCCCCTACTCAAACCCTAAAATAATAATTTTGTCCCTGACTTTAAAAAAAGTGAATATCCCCTTAAAAAAACAGTTATAAGGGCCCTTTTATGCGGACATCCACATATTATAAATACATTTTTATACTAACTTTTTCAGACATTAAAAGGCATAAATTGGTATACAGAAAGATCCATTAGTGAAATATCTCTAGGAGGTCTTCTAATTCTAGTAGTAATCCGAACTATTCAGTACAATATGTTAAAAATGCGGGTAAGTATTATTTTTCCGACGAAAGAATATAGTTGCGATTTTATGAATGTAATTGACTGCAATTTTTCTTATCACTAGGATAAATACCTGCACACGAATTGTTTGGCAGCTTTAGCGAATATGTCGGGCCGATTTAGAAATTTGCATCCATATGTAAGTCAGAGGCTAATCAGCTTGTTCGAAACCCTGGCAAAAAAGCATGTTAAATTAGAGGCGAAAATACACGGTCAGCCACCGACAAATTCCACGGATGTTGTCATTAATACAAATGGAAATGTCGCGAATGCAGACGTGGTAAGTAAAGAATTTATTAAAATTTAGTTAAATATTCAATTCTGTTATCTGGTTGCATTTCAAATCTGCTGTGCAAGTTTTCCTTTTCTTCATGTACAAGTTCTTCATTATTCTTTACAAATTTCTACAAAACTATATCAACAGTGCTGCGATTTATTTTCAGATACAGGATCTAACTATTCTAGAAGAAGTTCTGCGAATGGTGCTAGAGATAATAAACAGTTGTCTGACACATCAGTTACCTCATAACCCAAATCTGGTGTACACGCTTCTATACAAGAAAGACATTTTTCAACCCTTCAGAGTTCATTCCGCTTTCCAAGACATTGTGCAAAATATAGATTCTGTAATTAATTTCTTCTCTTATAAGTTGGAACAAACAGATCAATCGCAAATTGGCGTCAGTGAAGTGTTATCTACCATACAACAAGGAACTAGTCAGTGGCCAAAGGATCGTTTACGGGTATTATATTTTAACACATTCTAACATAAAGGAAGTATTTTCACAGTATTGAAAAAATCTTTATTTTTCAGAAATTCCCAGAGCTGAAGTTTAAATACGTCGAGGAGGAACAACCCGAGGAATTCTTTATTCCCTATGTATGGAGTGTTGTTTGTCAAGGTGCTTTGCTTCACTGGAGTGCAGAAAATATCAAATTATTCTTGCCAAGTAGCGGCGAACAGACTACAATTGTTGTTTGCTGATGGACAACGGATTTGTTCTGCTCTATCGTGGAAGAAGGTATGCTAATCAACGGTGTGTTCAGCGACCTTGAAAGACTAGAATTTTCCTTAAATTTGTTTAAACCTTGAACACTTGTAAATCTCCTTGAATTTTTCACCAGAACCTTAAATTACATTTTTTTTCTTTTATACAAATATTTTATTGCAATTCGAAAAGTAATTTAAGTCTTAGTCTATTATGAAAGAAACATCTCGTTCAGGAGAAATCTTGCTACTGAAAAGTTTTTTATTTATCAAGATATAATTTATCTTTTACTCATTACAGAATAAATAAAGAGATTCCTAGGCATTTTTGTAGACTTTACCAATTATTCTATAGATTGCAATTAACAGACTTTAATATTGTGAATAATTCTATAAGTTTTTTATTCAGTCTCTGCTATATAACGAATTTTTCAAGGGTTTCACCACTCGGTTTTAGAGTGTACACCATATTAAAAAACATTACTAAAGACTTCAAAATATTTAAGAGGATTTTGAAGATTTTACAAAGATTTCACAACAATTTCACAAGGCTTTTAAAACTTCCAAAAGATTTCAAAGATTTGAAAAAAGATACAGTACAAATTTCAAAGATTTTAAAACATTTCGAAGATTTAAAACGATTTCAAAAGGTTTCAAAACATAAGATTTAAAATAATTGAATTATTTCAACGAATAAAAAAGATTTCACAAACAAAGATTTAAGAAAATTTCACAAAGATCTCAAAGATTTAAAAACATTTAAAATGTTTTAAACGATTGCAAATATTTCAATGATTTCAAAGGAATACGAAAGATTTCACAAAGATTTCAAAAGCTTTCACAAAGATTTAAAGGATTTCAAAGACGACTCATGTTCACAAAAAATTAAGAATTTTTTTATTTATGGTTCTGCTTTCTTTAAAAATTATTGGCTAATAAAAAATGAAATGGCTCATTTTTTACGTCCATAAAAAACATGAATTTCATTATTTGATGTAAAAAAACGAGACCTGGAAAAACTTGACTTCTTGATCTGGAAAACCTGGAAAAGACCTTAAATTTCGTTCTTCAGAATCGCTGGACACCCTGATCAAGACACACTTCCATCCGATTTCATAGTATTAAAACTGTACTGTATAAAATTAAAAACTTTCAGTATGGACCGCTACAGTTGTGCAGCCTACTACTTCCACGTGTATAACAACAACAACAACAAAAAGAGAATAAAAACTGAACTTCATCTCAGTGGGTTTTCAAATTCATCAAAGTTTGTTTCCCTTGTGCAATATCGGTAAGCCATTCTGTATTATAATAAGAAAAAGTACTATTATTGCTGAGCAGGCTCTAAAATAATTCGTTACCACTGTTTAATTTAATTCAATTCTAAAACTACTTTGTCCATACTGTAAATTCAGCCTGTTCGTTTTTTAAAACTAATTTCTGTAAACCCGATTTTTTACTGCTAATTGTACATATATACAATCCTAAACTTAAGCTCGACAGGACTGTTTAATCAGATAGGTATTCAAGATACACAATCCTCAAAATTTGTACATAATATAATCTTAGCGATTATGTATGAAATAAGCTAATATGCAGCAAATAAACGATTTTATTATTTATAACAAAGAATATATCAAGTTTCAACAATTTATTTCTAAGTGGAGATGATAAATAAGTTGATAAATAATGATGAACGCATAATTTCGAATGTACACCTTTATTAAACAAATACACTTGACGTCTTAATATTATTTATAATATGTATGTCGTTCGGATAGTTACTTCATTTTTCCTAGCATGTGCAGTGTGTATATGCGCATTGCGCATGTGTGGTACATAGTACTATTGCTCCTATTGCTAATGCACTGTTGTCGAACAATCTTGTTTTTTTTTCTTGCATTAGAAAGGTAATTTGACATTTCTGTGCGCCACGGACGACGCCACTGAGAATCTCAGGGTGTCGCGTTAGGTAAATTAGGTTTTACAAACTCTGCTTCCTTAGTTCGATACGATGTTACAGTTATATACTCAAAACGTGTTAGCAATACAGCGGTACATTTTTGTTTACCCATGATAATTAATTCCTTAAATATTGTATTCTTTTATCTTTATATTTAAATCTTATTAGTTAACACGCAATCCATTGGTATGTAATAATGGGAGGGAATTTAGTCAGCTCATAATAATATTTCAGTACAGCCTAGCTAGCCCATAATCGATAATAGGTGATTAGGTTATGTTGTAACGTCAATATATATACATGTCAATGTATATATACTTTATATATAATATCAGTATTCATGCGTTTATCATCATACTTAAGTGTCACTTGCGGTGTGCATTCGTGTCTACTTCTGCCATCGCGCGTGTTAGTGTCGTGTGTGTGTGTGTAATTTTTTCATTTTCAGTTCTGAGACAAGCATTATAACCCTTTGCGTTTTGAAGCGTGCAACGAGCTCTCTTTTCTCCACGATACTGGGAATCTTTACATCAATCTTCCAAAATCGAGATTTTCCTAATTACATACAATTTCAAACAATTAGTACCTTAGTTCGCTAACACCATCTTAACAGTGATTCACGTACACACACAATTAATTATTCTCAGTGAAAAGGTCTCTGCTTAGAGATAGTTAATTTTTACTCGAATTTGATATGACGAAGTATTTTCCACGAAAACACATTACACGCTCGAAAAAACGATGCTTACAAATCGACACATTACAATAAAATTGTCTGATCCAGAGTCTCTCAGAAAAAAAACATGGCTCTCCTTAAACATAAACAATAAAAATAGATGTCAAATCAGTCTTGAAACAAAAATGAATCCCTGCTGTCAATTTAAAAAACACGTTTTAAATACTTTTATACAAGTTTTATTCACTTTTAGAATTTTGCTTGGAAGATTCTTCTGAGAAACTCTAATATTCATGCTATTTTCTTCCCAGTTTCGCCCGCGCTGATTTATTAAGTACATCGTTGACTACGGACACTCGAGGAGATTATTCATAATCCGAACCATGAATTAAAAGTGAGTTTAGTCTGGAAAACTTTCTAAGAGTTCAGCCGATCGATCGTTTCTTATAAAAGCGTGACTGATTCTCAAATAGAGATGTGCCTCCCCTTAGATTTATGTCATACACCATTTTAGTAGTACAGTTTAGTACGTCATTTTAGTACCTCATTTTACGTAGTATAGAATTTTACGTAGTTTTATCTCAATCGATTATTGCTCGGACCTTTTGTAAAAAAAAACTTGAAATTCTCTCAACTACCTGAGATTACAGACACAATCACCAAATTTCTTAGAACTGAATCGATATGAAACCGAGAATAAGGGCAACTATTGAGATAAAGTAGAAAATTTAGGCTTTGTGAGTATAAACACGTTTCTGGACTGAATTTCTTCGACGATTGTACCACCTCTATAAATACATATAAACTTAGTCTTACATCTAGTCGACGCAGCACGTTATGCAGCCAGAGTTATTTAAATTGCAAAACTTGATTTAAAAATTAATGTTTGATCACAAAGTATAAAAAATTAATTCTGTCCCTTATTGTTGTTTGAGAACCATTCCTAAAGATAGAATTAGCGATATTTTCGGCAGATGAAAAGAAAGAAGTTAAAATATACTTCCTCTAATCGTAAGTTTTGGAGACATGAGGACGAAAAATAATTAAAAAGCAAACAAGAAAATGCAATTATGGCAAGTTGTCTCCTCCACGCTATAGACTGCTATTTCGAGCTCTGGTGTAAAACCTTCAGATCTGACGAATCTCTTATAAAAATGATATGATATGCACATTGGAAAAATAAATTATCATATACTTTTTATGAATATAGATTATTCATACACAAATTTTTAGTTCTACACATTTGATCGATACGATTCTAAATACGCATTACATTCGACCTTTTAGGACTGGGCAGTATTGATGATTCATTGATAGTTGAAATTAAATTAGCACCGAAACTGAGTTTGATGCTTTTTAAAAAGCAATATTGCAAAAGTAAGTTTTAACTGAAATTTAGACCTTATTTATTATTGCGCTTCAAAATACTGCCTATCGCTAGAGTACAATCCGTATTTATTTCAGAGTGATTGACAGAGTGGATCACAAAAACCCCTTTTCATTCTTTTTCAGTGATAAAACTGTATATTCAAACATTTCTTTTTAGAATATTACAATGTTTCTATATCTGCAAACGATAAGTGTGTAAAAATAGCAACAAAGTACAGATTCTCAATATTACTTTACCAATGTCAAAAATGGTACAAAAGAATAAAACAGAGTTTTCTCAATTCACCCTAATGATTAAACGTCAGTGACTTTCGATAAAGTCAGTGGAGTTTATCTAAAGCGAGTTATGTATATATACTTTGTGTATATATTTATATAAAACTAAAACTTTTCAAATACAGTT
Organism: Andricus coriarius; assembly: GCA_932066315.1. Lineage (NCBI taxonomy): Eukaryota > Metazoa > Arthropoda > Insecta > Hymenoptera > Cynipidae > Andricus > Andricus coriarius. The sequence continues at coordinate 10,220 of CAKNWT010197455.1, forward strand.
TCGCAAATAATGTGCGAATGTTTGTAGAAGCGCGAAGCTTGAGTAGTTTGGACCTAACGAAACAATTGCACACTTCCAATAACGGAACATTCAGCAAATATAGAATAGGCAGCGTATTATATCAGTAATGGAAAACGATGGCTACATTTTAATTATTAACACATAAAAATCACTCGATAAATCACTAATTAACATAATTTATTGCATCTCAATTTCTCCAAAACGATATTGCAATCAGTTCTGAATTCAGCTTCAGTCTCCGGTTTTTTAAAATGTCAGGGTGAATTTCATAAAATCAGAGACCGATAGGCTTTCGTTAAACCGAGATCTATTCTGGCATAATACGCATAACCCAATTTATAAAAACATAGTCTCTTTAAAAATTGCCTTACGCCCCCGAGGCGTATAAAATTGTGTTCACAAATACAGCGTTCATCTTGCGAGGATAAATCCGTGAGATCAATTGGTACAGGTCTCTCGATAATTAAAATAGTGCGGCTGCTCATGATGCTCCTTGCATCGCATATTAAATAGATTACTACCGGGGCTGTCTCCCTATTCTTATCGACAATAACACTAAATTCTAACAGCAGTTGACATACAACTAGCTTCAGTAGTAGTAATAGTATATCTCTTCTTCTTGTTCTGCATATTAGGAGCGTTTAAAAAATAATGGCAATACTTGGGAGTATAAAAAAGTTCCCTTCCCAACTATGTACTGTAATCGTAATCATAATTAAAATCATAGTTGTAATTGCAATTATATAATAATAATAATAATAATAGTAATAGTCAATACCGATCAAGAATATAAATTAAGTATTGTAAATATATAGGTGACATCCCGCCGAGTACGAGAGTCGTTCGCGCTTGTATATATGTATACTGCCACTTGCACTACCGCTGCGCTAGAGCAATGTACTGCAGGTAGAAAGAGTTAACTATTAGATAAAGCGTCCTGCACTCTTAAAAATTCTTCACCGGCCTTTAAGCAGAGTACTAACCGCTTATCTGTCTACAAATGCAAATCTACGGGGACGGATACAATATGACACTTTCACCTACCGCTAACAACACAATTTCTCAAACATTCTACAAATCAATCGTGAAAGATGTCTTGTTACAGAAATGCCTCGACAATGTAAGACTCGACCGGATGAATTTGAAAATGCGCTCTGGATTTGCTGCAAAATTACTGTATTCTCTTTTTTATGTGCTCAAATGAAACGTATTTTTTTTTGTGCCAGGGACTGTTGAGGAGATTCGGACAGTTTCAATTTATGCAATAAACCCACATCATAGGATTTCAAGCAGGAAAAAGTTACCTCCAGAATGCTTTCAAAAAGTTTGCAAGTTTTTTTCAGAGTTGTGTATTATACAAATGCAGTTCAGGATGCCGATTCTTCAAGCAAGTTTCAAGTCTTCTTTCTCCGGTTTGCTTTTCTAGCCGGGTTGTTTTAAAAATATTCCTCCTTTTCTTAGGTAGGTACTTAAAATTCAAATAGGTTCAATCTTTTAAAAGTTTGTGTTTGTCCACAAAGTGAAAAGTAAAATTTAGTCGCTTGCTTAGTTTGAAGTAGAAGTAATTTACACTCAAAAGGTAACTATTCTTGCATTGATGCAGCAAATGCATATTTTATTTGTATCAAAAATGCATAAAATCCTCATTTCCTTATTGGCTTTTATCTTCTTTCCGAAAAAAAAAACTAGTCAAATATTTTTCATCTTGAGGCACTCAACCAGAAGAAGCATAATGGAAGAAGAATACTTTATAAGTTGTCTCCTGAATATAATGGAAATTTGTAAAAGAACAGAAGGCATTTTTGAACTTAGACCATCTCACCTCACTCATGTCGAAGGAGAATTAAGAGTGTCATCGGGTGAGATAACAAACTAAAAAACTCGCTGCAACAATGTCAGTACTCTGATTAATTCCGTACTGATACATGATCGTAGTTCCTGCGTCATTAGACGACGCGGTGATCCCATTCAAGGTCATGAGGCGCATTACGTCCTCGATGTCGCCCGGCATTGAGTTCACAGTCGTTCTCACAGTCGGAAGTGTCGAGGTCGTCGTCCCGGAAGGAACCTTCCTCAGAATCCGAACTAGCCGAATCGTCAATGTCTTCCTCTCTATGATCTTGCTGACCACCACCCTCATTCAACTTGTCCATAGGATTGACAGTAATCGCAAGGCCTGAATCGTCCCAGGCCATTTCAGTCTCGGCTGTGAGTTCATCACCAGCAGTACGCCTGCGCTTGGAGGCGCCTCTGACCCTTGCAGCGCCTACAACGCCCATCAGCAGCAAAAATCCGATACAAGCTGCAGCAACGATAGTCACTGCATGACTTCCACCTGAACCAACCACCCTGCCTTCGTGCAGGAAAGTTGTCGAATATTCGTCAGAAATGTCAGCGTGATGCCGTGAGAGCTGTACGTGACCTGGTGCAGGCTCGACAATTCTGGCGATCGGAGGTTCACTAGGAGTCGAATGGGGCACGGGAGTGGTCTTCTCCTTGGGGTGAATAACCGCGAGGGTCTGAATGTACTCGTTGCTGGCGAATCTGCCGCTCAATTCCGAGCAAGTGAGTTTGAAAACTCGATCGAGGTAGTAGGCGGGTTTGCGATTCGTGTACATGATAAGGCGGATCAGCTGTTGATAATTCCTGGGAGAATCAGCTCCGGAGAGGACGACTCCGTCGCGGTCGACGCGAGCTGCGATGGAGTGGAACCTACGGAGGGCATCGCCTGGCAAGCCGAGACTTTCGTGATCAGGGTTGAGACTTGGGTAGACACTGACTGCACAGGCGTCTAATCTAGCGGCGGAACCGGCGGTGACCTTGGCGTCGGGGAAGACGCGGACACCCAAACGGAAGTCGGCGTACTCTCGAGCAACGTACCCCGTTCCGTTAACGGTGATACCAGGGCGAGGAGGTGGAAGGACGGTTACATAGGATTGAATGGAAGGAATAGCCAGGGGTCGAGACTCGCTGCCCTCGCATTTGATCACAGTATCAAGACGGAAGTTACGACGCCCTGGAGTGGGGAAACGACGCGTGTTGGAGTATCCAATACGACGAAGGAGAGTTTCGACGTTAGTGCGATTGTCGCCGTCTATTCTAACCTCAGTCATGTCAGAGTTGGTGAGGAGTTGAGTTCCGGGTTGGAGGAGGTCCATGGGAGGTACGTGGATGCCTTCCTGGCAGTGCCGAAGGCAAGAAAGCACCTCGGGCTTCTCGTTTCTACCAACAAGAACAGAGAGGCCGGCTAGGTAACCGCGGAAATTGTGCTTTGTTTTGTTATCCGATCCTTGCCAACAAGCGCCAACTACCAAAGTTGTATTAATTCCTTTAGCTGGATGCAGAGGCCAGTCGTCGATGATTTCCGGGTTCTTCTCGTCCGTGTGCCACTCTTCGCCGTCGACAAAGAGAGTGACTTTCGGGAAGTCGACTTGGATCGCAAAGTGATGCCACTTGTCGTCACATACCTGAGCTATCTTCCAACGCCACTCAGCAGGGCGGAAGATGTTCGGATCGCCTTCGGAGAAGTCCCGACGCAGCAGAAGAATCAGGCGGCAGTTACGGATGAAGAGAGCGTAGTGGTGTCGATTCATCTCTGTAAAAAGGAATCATCGTTAATATATTTTCAAGATGACTGTAAAATGTGGCTACTGTTTACTTAAATCAATACTTACTGTGGTCATCAGCAGCACAAAGAATGTGTTCCTTCACATGAGGATCCTGTCTAGGCCTAGGACGGTGCTTTACCCAAACTCCAATCGTAAATTTCTGAGCCAGAGCGTGCTCCAAAACATCATTGGGTACAATAGCAGCAGAGTTGGCACCATCAAATTCGAAAATCTCGTCCGCCTCTCTTCCCTCGTCTCTCGACAAGGTAGATGTCCACGGAGTGGTGGGTCCAGGAGTTGGCAGGAGGTCAACACTGTCTCGTGAAGCTCCGCAGAGTTTTCGCTGGCTGCTTACTCCGTAAGTGTCACGATCGCAACCTTTACCGATATGATCAGTAGCGAGACTTAAAGTGGTTCGGAGACTGCGAAGAGTGCAAGGGGCATCGCAGAGTTCCAATCTTGCTGATGGGAGAAGAGGCTGAGATCCAACGCCAGCTGCATAGTCAACTCTTTCAGGCACTCCACGCCATCCTGGAGAGCAGACCCTGTTTACTTTGACAGTCACCATCGCAGGTGCCGATTGCTTCATACCACAATCATAAGCGACTACGCTCAGAATGTAGTTGTGGGATCGCTCGTAGTCCAGAGGTTCGGTGTTCCTTATCGCACCCTCGTTGTCGATGGTGAAGGGTTGATCGTCAGTCAGGATTTCGTACTTGCAAACATCACCGTATTTCGGCGTGCAATCTCTGTCCGAAGCCTCGACGCGAACCACTTCTTCATACAGTCGTCCCTCATCAACCGTACTGACATACGCGGGTTGCAGAAATTGGGGCGCGTACTCGTTTACGTCAACCACCGTTATGTGCACAGTCGCACTGAAATTAAAGATAATGTAATTACATTTTCAAAGTTTGAATTGTATTTAATTTCACCAAGATGAAATTATTAAACCAGTTACTCTTTTTCATATATATCAAATTAAATAAGCGAACTTTTGAACTGTGTAGATACGTTTACTTTAATTTAGGTTCATTAAAGTTTTTTTTCAAATCATAATTGAACAGCAGTCGGATAAATTTAATTTTGAACACAAAAGTAGCAACAGAGGGTTTGCTGATTGTTTGCATTGCACGAGTTTTTCCAGTTCTATTCATAAAACTAGAAATGAATGTGGTATTGAGTAGCCTATTGTTAAAAATGAAGGACATTGATCAGCATTTTGCTGTACGCCATTCGTATTAGGATTAAGAGATCGATATTTTCATTATCTGCGTTATTCCAACTTTTGACCTCAATCTGCTGCTTTAATTATAAAAAAAATTCCCTCCATATAACTAAACTAAACCGTGCCTTTTTGATTGTGGTAAATATAGACATTGCTGACATTTTATGCGTTAAATTAAATTTTAGTTTTAAAGTGCAAAGTTCCCATTAATATTCTTTCCACATTCTACTTTTTGTCATATTTGGAATAATTTATTTGAAATAATCTTGCATACTTTTCCGATTGCGCTCCATTACAAGCGACAGCAGCAATGTCGAACTTGTAGTTCCGTCTCTTCTCACAATTCAGAACTCGAAGAGCCCTGAGTTCTGCCATGCCATCTTCCTTCAGTAGGATTTCAAAGGGTGCTTCGCCGTGATGCTTGTTGGCGATGTGAAACGAGCATATTTTGGCCCCCAAAGCCCGAATCTGTGGCGTCACTTCAACCAGAGATTCATTCTCTTTTACCAAGCCGTGATATCCACTTTCAAGGCTCTCCAAATCCAAGCGAGGAACTAAACAAAAACATATACGATTTTTTCTCAATTAGATGATAAAAGAAATTCCGTTTAAGTATATAATACCGAGAATGTAGGACTTGAATCTATATTTGTAAACGACACCAAGATATGTACCGTTGTTGATTTTTACGATAATCCTCTCACTTGATACAATCTCATATTTGAGTTTTCTGTATGACGCCATTTAAGACTGAAAATGACTCATTTCCTTCGATAACAAAATAATAATTCTTTTTTTACGCAGGTTCCTGTCTCAAATTTACTGACATGTTTTCCTTTTGTATTGCCTTGGGAAGAAATCAAAAGCAAGTCAAGTGAAATATTGGGGAATTGATCATTCATATACCCGTGAATTGCGTGCCCTAAATACGAGTAGAATGCATACAATTTATATATGAGTCGCAGAGAGAGAAAGTGGTTAAGGCACTTTTCACGCCAAATTAAAAATAAACTTGGCTGACTTTGGATCCTATTCAAGAACCACTTAACACCTTCTGTCATTTACAAATCAAAAATATAAAGTTCATATTTTTGAATAAAATGCGGAAGTTTTGCATAAAGTAGTTTCAATGAGATTTTTACAATGCAATAAGGAACGGACGAACGTGCAATGGATTCGTGGAGTAAAAATCCAATTAAGGCGACTTTCGAGAGAACTACGAATATCAGGAAGCCATTTAAATCAAATGAATATTCAACTATGTGGAAGCTTGACAAATATTTCACTTTTTTCAACAAAAATTGTCTCGTCTTCGAAGTAAAACTATACATTTTTAACTTCTCTCTAGCCTTTTTCGGTCATTTAAGTTTTATAAAGTAGGGTTTCCACCCTCCAAGTAATAACTCATCAAAGCATTTGCTGGGCTTCCAACTCCTCCAATTACCTTTGGTCATTCATCAAATTGTATTGAAGAAATTAACTACTTTGGTAAACTAATTTATATTCATGTTATCGATTACTTCATTACCTATCATTTAATTATTTACCAAAATATAAGCACATTCTAATTTAACAAAAGGTATCGAATTAAAGTAAACCAATATTCTTCATGTAACATTTTTTCAACCAGTAATTAAAAAATTCGACTACGTAATATAATTGAAGACGTTTGTCAAAAGTGGGCCAACCACTAAAATATCAATTTCGAGAAAAATAAAAAAGCCTTTATTTCTTGTCATACGAGTTTTGGCTTTAGAGTTTGACTTTATAGCAAAATTGTATTCACACAGAAAATTGTTAACATTATTTCAACCTCTTTCATGAGTGAAACTAAACAAAAAATTTTGGTATTCATAATACTTAAATCCGTTTTTGACAATGAGATAACTGTTCATGATTTAGCTTGTATTTTTGTTTACTAAAGGGTTTTCTGATTTATGTACTTTATTTTTGAATTTGATAAAATTATTGTCCTTCTTAATCATCATACATTGTAATCAATTTAAAGATTAATTAGACATTATTAATGTACTTCTTATTGTAAAATTTAGTAGAGAACACCTTTTCGCGTATATATTTAGTATCATTTTAAGCAAAACACTACTTTTAGGCCCCTTTTTGACAAACGACTTCAATTATACAATCAAGAGTTTTTTAAATTGGTTAACTATAGATTTCTATGTCATTGGATGTAAAGATTGGCTGTCCCATGAGTCTCTGGTAATAAATGGTATAACTTTCTTATGAATAGGTTGAATCTGGAAATCTAGCGGTTGTCAATAAATATTACACTGTGTTATAAAAAAAAATAACATAATATACTTTTCACAAGTCATAGTAAACATTGTAGGTCTAGTGGAACTAAAAAAAGTGTAATATTTGATATTTCTCATACACCCCTAAAATCTGATTTTATGGTCAAAAAACGTTTTTTTTTTGTACGTGCACGTATATAATAATTTACAATTCCGCCATTGTATATCCGATTTCCAATTTCTTTTTCGTTTGAAAGTAGAAAAACAAACCTTTCAACCATAGATTGGTTCATTTTGTCAGGGTGAAAAGTCACTAATTTATAATCGATAATATTTTGAAATTTTTCATTTTTTCCCGATTTTTTAAACTGTAACAACATTTTAATGACATTTTTGGAGATTCATTAATTTTTTGCTCTTAATATATTGAAAGTACAATATATTCCGCGTGTAATGAGTTTTTTTACTAGAATTTATTTAAAATTGGATTGAATTGGACTGAGACATCAAACACTATTTGTGGTGTTGTTTATAGGTTTCATATTTTTCACTATTAGAACTCAGTTCTGTGTTAGCGCAAACATTTCATATAAGATTTCGCTGTAGTTGGGAACGCAGAAATGAACGTACTTTCAATATAGCAACAGCAAACAATTATTGGACTTTCAAAAATTGACAAAAGGTTGACAAAATAGGGAAACAAATCAGAAACTTCGAAATATTTTCGATTATAGCTTCGTAACTTTTCACCGTAATAAAATGAGCAATCTGTGGTTAAAACGGTTTTTGATAATAAAGTCAGATTTATTTTTATGTATGTGAAATATCACAGTGTTATCACAAGCATACATATGTCCATAGTACGATGAGTATTGAGAGCGTTGAATCACGGATAAAAGATGCTTTTAGTTAATTAATCATGTCATGAATTTGTATAACCTGTTTCGATATAACTACAAATAAATGTATTCAATTTGATGATTTATAATTAATTAATATCGCTCTTTTTGATAAAATAAGTTTTTGTAGACCTCAAGCCTTATTGTATGTATATTAAAATTAGCAACTAGCTCTTAATTTTAATTGGACATACGTTGTAAGTAATCAGATAAGAACTTGAAAGAAAGTGAGCAACATTCATCCACCGAATGACATTTATCCACATAAGTTTATCGGTTTACTCCATTTTAATTAACAAGTAGAGAAAATCAAGTTTTAATTTCTTTATAATGATTAACCGCCCTTACAAGCTAATCAATTTCCCTAGAATTGAAGTAAAGTACGCTTCATATTATTTCTTATCTGCAAGCAGATAAACATAATTATTTTACAAAATTAATACTGACACTTGTTCCAACACGAGAAAAACTATTTTTACATATTTGAACAGAACAGGGTGTCCAACGATTCTTAGAAACAAAATTCCAGGTCTTTTTCAGGTTTTCCAAGTCGAAAAATCATGTTTTTCCCGGTCTTCTTTTTTTACATCAAATAATGAAATAACCGTTTGCTGTACATATAAAGAAAGTGAGCCATTGTATTTTTTATTGGCCAAAAATTTCTAATGAAAGCTGAACCATGAACAAATTCTTAATTTTTTGCGTACATGCGTCGTCTTTGTGAAAACTTTGGGATTTCTTTGAATCTTTGTAAAGTTTTTTGAAATCTCTATGAAATCATTGAAATCTGTTGGAGTATTTCAAATCTTTGTGAAATCATTGAGAATTAAAAACTTCTAGAATTATTCACAATATTGCAGTCTGTTCATTGCAATATATAAAATAATTGGTACAGCCTACAAAAAGTGCACTGAAATCTCTTTATTTATTCTGTAAAGAACAAAAGATAAATTAGCATCTTCTAAACGAGATGATTCTTTCATAATAGACTAAAAGATTTAATTTACTCTCCTTAAAGCAAAAAAATTCAAATCCAAGGTTCTCGTGAAAAATTCGAAGAGATTTCCAGGTTTTCAAGGTTAAAAAAAATTCAAGAAGAATTCCAGGTTTTAAAGGTTGCCGGACCCCATGAAGAACTGCTGCGGCATCTCGCTATGTAGGGTAAATGTTCCGGTGATCGGGCACCTCTTTTACAAGGCCATTTATATAAAAAAAAAAATTTGGCAAATTGTCAAAAATAAGTTAGAAAATAAATGCCCATATCTTTCATATGACTGAACTTTTGTACAATTTGTTTAAGAGAAAATAAATATTCGACCGACCACTAATACGTTTTCGGAGACTCGTGCCTTGCCCCATAGTATAAAAAAGTCATTGACAATGCTATGCCCATATACATGTTTTATGACAAGTATTTTTGCGCTCAATTATATCTATAACATGATATTAAAATTATAAATTTAAAAAAATTGCTTTCATATTCAATATAATTTTACGAATAATACGTGAGCATTTCACTTGAAATTAAAAATGTTTTATTTGCTACGCAATAACAAGTGTATCACATTCAAATATCGATTTGACCATTTTTTCAAAATGCTGGAGAGAGTGTACTTGTAACTCTTTTGTTACTCCAAAAACAATTCTTTATTTTCTGGCTCCAAAATGCAATGTGTGTTACGTCTCAATTCAAATATCAATAACCCACTTTTGCACATTCCCAAAAAATTAATATTCATTTCCATACTTTTAACGAAGATTAATTATTCCAAACTTTTACAAAATATAATTTTTACAATTGTAAATATATAACTAAAATATTGTTTATCTATTTAATGATTTAAATTAAATTATTTACTTATAAACACTTACTTCCTATTTTCTCAAAAATAATAATTGAAAACTCAGTCTCAGTACCTAGTAAGAAATGAATCACCTTTTGTCATCAAGATATTTAATCTCATAAGCTTCTCAAGTTCGTCTAATTTACATAATTGTTACAAAATATTACCCTGCCTCGAAATCTATATTCGAATTATTTTCGTATTTCCTAATTTCTCGAATTCATCCAAAAATACTAAAAAATCATGATTCTCTATCTAAGAATTTGTTAGAAAAATGCATTTTTTGTCGGTGTGAACATAATGTCCACCTAGCGAAGGTAAAATCGCCATAACAGTTCGGGCACTGCAGGTGCTCGTGGACTTGAGCCGATTGGTCCACTGAGAAACATTCCCCTTTTTGATAAACAGAAAATCGATGCTAAGATCAAAGGGGAAGATTTGTCGGAAAAAATTTGGAACAGCGTGAAATTAAAGACGGACAGGTGAAATGGGGGAAGAAAATAAATGAAATCACACCTCGATCATTGATGGAGGTCGGTGTCGGTTCATGGAGAGTCGCGTGCGAACGTCGAAAACTCAGACACAGCAGAATCGAAATCACTGTTCCCGTTAACCACGACATTTTGCTTCACGAACGAGCGAACAAAACTCGACAGTTTTTTCGCCAATCACTTGACGTTTAACAACTCGCGAAACAATTATGCTTTACAGTGCATCGCAGACACTCTGAGATATACTCTATGATTTCGTTTGCGACACTGAGCAGAATATCGATTCGGCAAAAAATAGTGTTGATTCCGTACTACGTGTGGCGCTGGTTTCGCTTGCGCGCTAAAATCAAATTAGATATTAAGGTAAACAATCACGCCTCATCAAAACAAGTTTATCTTCTTGAAATAGCAGGCTTAAGTTTGTACACTAGAACTTATGAGTTAGGAATGCCTCTTGAGTATTGTAACCTAATATAAAAAAAATCGCTAGGCCCCCTTTTGAAACAACTCGATATTTTTTGTTCATTGATCAAGTTATGTACTTTTTTCGAAAGGAACAAGTAGTAAGTACAGTTTTATTGTTTAAAACCCTTTAATTTTACGTCCAAAAAAAAGTTGCTACGTGATTAATATTGATTGACTTTCCGCTCCTTTTAAGATTTTGAAAAATGTGTCAAATTCATGAGTTTTTTTTTAATTCTACGTCTTCGTTTCTAGCATAAATAATTCTGAAGTTATGACGCCATAAAGAAATTTTTCAGTCAAAAACGAAATCTTTTCTTTTTCGATTAATAAATATTATAATAAAAAAATATTAAACTAGAATAAATTATCTTCAAAACTAAAAAAAAATTGATTCTAGTTTTCACAGAACATAATAGGGTCCGTACTGAAATTCCTTGAGCAAGTGTTTATTTTCCCTAACCATTAACATTCAAATACCAGCATTTTAATCTTGTAATATTTTTAACATAGGATCTTTTATAAACGGAATAAAACAGTATTTCAGATACAAATTAAAAATGTTCAAATCTATTTATTTATTTTAAAGAAAAAAAGACTTTTCTACTATAAAATATGACTTTTTAACAAAATACTTGAATTTTGAACAAAATAATTAAATTTTCAACAAAATTACTTAACTTTCTACCTAAAAAGATAAATTCTCAGCAAAAAAATGTATTAGTTAATATTTTAACCAAAAAAGATGAAATTTCATTCAAAAAAATTAATTTTAAAACCAAAAAGACGAATATTCAACAAATAAAGATTTTTCAGTTGTGAAAGATATACATCTATATTATTGAACCTTTAAGCCAAAAAGACGAATTTTCTATACAAAAATTGAATTTTTAACCTGAAAATATGAATTTTCAGCAAAAAAATTA